>JXSR01S003577.1:0-13521 GCA_000969725.1 Ophiothrix spiculata
CGGTCAATACCATGGCTACGCTACTTGTTGTACTTGATTACATTACAATTTTGAAGTTGTTTTTAGCACCAAAAATGCTCGTATATTTTGGGCAACTTGTAAACCAATTCGGGCAAGTAAATGTGGTAAGTGGTCCGCCCGATCGGGCTAGGAAAAAAAATAAATTTGTCGCGGCCTGTATTTTTATGTTCAAGTATAAAACGGATTTCAGCTAAAGTCAATAAATGATATGTTTGAAAATAAAAATATACATAAATATAATACTCGTCATAATAAGAACTATTTGCTTCAAATTCACAAAAGTAAAATGATTCTCTCCTCTGGTCCACAAACTTGAAAATTCTTCCAAATGATATTCTTATTTAAACACAAAATACATAATTATATCAAATTACTAGTATTTAAATGCTATATTGCAGGTGCAAACGGCTTATTTGTTATCGATTTTGTGAAATGGCTGGTTCACATCTACACCATTTCATGAAGCGAAACGATATCGCGGGATCAAGCGATATTGCGGGTTTTGCTTGATTGAGCGTTTAGTTCGGACTGTTTTTGTTATCACCACTGGTTCATGACTTATTTTATGTTTTTGGTATGTTTATACTGTGCTTTTTCTTAACTATGAATGCCCTTAATTTGATTTGATATTATATACAGTATCACTATTCGGAGGGATAGAAAGGTCAAACTGCGCCGAACATATATGCAACCTATGGTATACAGGATGTTCAAAATTAACTGCACACTTTTTATTTGTTAACTTTAAAATCAAGATTCCTATTGCAACTCTAGACATATATATTGATAGAGGAGACTTGTAGAAGTCCACAAATTACTTTCTTTGGGGTTATTTTAAGGACATTTCATCTCAAAACCCTGGACTATTCCTGAGCTGACACAGAACATGACCAGTAAAATAAACTTTGAAAAACATAGGCAAACATACCAAACTTTGTCGTTAGAGTCAAAGAATGTAGGAAACAGCAAGGAAGCGATCTACAACATATTCTGAAATAGGGCCTACTATTTTCGGACACCCTGTATTGTAAAGAAAACTTTACCTTGAATTGTGTGTTGTGAGTTTCTATCGCACTGTCCACCAAGTGAGCATCGTCTCTATTTAGATCCGTAATAATTGGATATGCATGGTGCATGGTCGTACGTAGAACGCTGATAACCGATCGCACTCTGGTATGAGGGTATAGATAGGTTAAGTTTGTCTCCATTATTTCATGAACCCGTAACCTGTGTAAAAACGAGAGTGAGAAAAAAATGTGTTTATTATAGTCAAGCAATAGTAGCGCGCAGCAGAACCCAGAGCGGATTCACTACACACTAGCGCATGCATGGTACCCGCGTAGCGCAATCCCCTAACTTAGCTGAATTTTTAGGGTGCAAATAGACCTGTTTCCTATCTATACTTTCTTTAATATATGGGTTCGGCACATATTTGAGTTGGTATTAACGCCATAGATACTATCCATTTCAACCAGGCATTCTTAACTAGCGGCATATGTGCCAAATTTGGCGCTTTGACTGTTACAGACTGCCGCTTTTGCTCTCTCACAAAATAGAGAATACATTAAATACACTACAAAACAGATGCATGTGGCGCTTTGGCCTACATTTTTCTCATTTATGTGGTGCATTGTGAGAACTATTTGAGAACCCCCGGTTTACAAGGGCGGTTAAACGTTTAGAGATTTTGCTGAACGAAAAGCCGTCTGTATACCTAGGGAGCAAAACAGGTTTACTTGCAACGAGAAATTATTTTAATGTGTCCTATCTAGATGGGTGCTATGGACCATATAGGTAACATCACTAGGGTGGACACAAAATCATTCTGTTGCACGGAACCATGCAGGAGGGGGGTAAAAGTCATTGCAGGGGGCAAATTTGAAAATTGGTCAAATCTTATTCAAAACCATTCTTACAGGTTCCTCCCATCTTAACGAACCAGAAAATGTATACTTTGACCATTCTCCGATGAATGCTTCAAGAAAAAAAAGGGGGGGGGGAGAATTTAAAAAAAAAAAATTGTTTGAAACTAGAGAGTTCCAAATTCTGCTAATCTTCAGAAAGGCTCTTTCCAGAGCCACCAACAATCTCAAAGAGGTGATCTGCTTTTAACACTGTTGGCAAGGGGCAGCCTTCAGTGAATGGCTCATGCAAGTCATCAGTGGGAAGTGACGGCCCACATGTCTTTATAATAATATTTGTCCTGAAGAGGTCAGAGCTACTCCTGACGGAAGCTTGACAATTCAAAACTTATCCGACGGCGAACCCGTTAAAATCTACCAATTCTTATGAATTACCGTCATAAAAGCCTTTCTCAAAATGCTACAAGAGTAATATCCTAAAACATGAAAGGTCAAATCAAGGGTCAAGAGATGGGTCTATGGGAGTCAACAATTTCAAAATGGTCCGATTTTGTTCAGAATGGTCTAAAATTGTTTGTCTTAGAAAACTGTTTGTACGAAGTAATATTTTCAAATATCTACTATCACCCGTTGCTATGGTTACAGGTCAATAGGAAGGTTTTGCTATTTCATGTATTTCCACCAATTGGAAATAAGGAGTTTTTCTTGATACCATAGAAACTTTTGATCAAGACGTTTGAAAATATTACTTTATGTAGACAGTTTTGCAAGACGAACAATTTGAGACCATTTTGAACAAAATCGGACACTTTTAAATTTTTTGACTCTCATAGGCCAAACATGTGACCCCTGTAATCACCTTTCATGTTTTCGGTTATATCTCAAAAACCCTTCATCAGATATTGATCAAAGTATACTTTTTCTGCTTCCTTGTAATGAGAGGAACATGTTAGAATGGTTTAAAACAAAATTTGACCCATTTTGAAATTTGCCCCTTGCAACGACTTTTACCCCCCTCCTGCAGGGTCCCATGCAAGTGACTGATTTTGTGTCCACCCTAGTGTTTTTACCTATGGTCCATAGAACCCAAAAAGGTAGGACACATTAAAATAATTTCTCGTTGCAGTTTTACCCCTAAAATGGGGTTTTAGGTACTATATAACAAATCATTAAATCATAAGGAAACGTAAGCAAAGTGAAAGAAATATGGTTCCTTTTTGAAAGCAAACCAAACAAAGTGCATTTTATGAAGAAACATAGCAAAACATGAGTTTTTAAACAACAAAGACTGCCTTATGTTTTAATACACACTTGCGTTCCCACTCCTCGAGTTTGGTTTCATAGTTCATGTCAGACTTTTTTCAATATTTTGATCATGCTAAATTTTAGTAGATCATGAAAACTTTCGGTTAAACGTTTAACCAATCAAAGTGAAATCAGTTTAACCGTTTAACAAATTAAATGGAAATAGACAGTGTTGGTTGGTAGAGGTTATTTGGAAACTTCTAAAAATTTGTATCTGTGCATGACACAGCAACTCTTACTTATATAGATAGCTAATTAAAGGCACTGGCCTAGATCCTGTCCGCTGATTTTCTGACTATATATTTTTTTCACATGTATCGATAGTACATGATTATACCAACATATCCTACCAGTAGTTTCCGCTGAATTTGTGTAACAGAGGAGAAAAATGAAATTATCTACCAGCTGTATTTTTTGTCGCCAGCGACAAAAAATGGTTGAAAAAGTGTTTCTAGTTTCAAAGCTTAAAAAGATCTAGTTTCTACACTGTGATGGGTAAACAAAATTATTTTTGATAAAATTGTTTCTCTTTTGTCATGAATTAACTTATCTCCAAGAGCTTCATATGATCTTTTATCTGGTAAATCCAGACTGAGGTTCAAATTTAGGATTTAGAAAACACTGGATAGTCACACCACTATCAAAGAATGATATATTGCAAATTAGTTATCTCTTAATTTGAGCCATTTCTGTGTAAATTTTTGTACTTTTTTGGATATTTCTACACTTTTAAGCTTTATTTAGATCATTTCCATAAGTTTTTAAGTGGAATCTAGGCTAGTCCCTTTAAACGTTTAACAAATTAAATTGAAATAGACAGTGTTAGTCGGTATAGGTTATTTGAAAACTCCTAAAAATTTGTATCTGTGCATGACACGGCAACTCTTACTTATAGGGACGGCTTTAAAACTCAACCGGCGGTTAATTGTCTGCCGGTTCTGGGCGGTTCAACCGGAATAAACAATAGCCAACCGCCAAGAACCGGCAGACAACCGCCGGTTGAGTTTTGAAGCCGCCCCTTATATAGATGGCTAATTAATTAGGAGAACTAATGACTTACTTTTCAACCTCCTTGGAAGCTTCCCATTCCAAATGAGGCACCCCTTTGACATGGATGTGGATGTCATACAGTCCCTTGTTGAATAAGTCACCAGACCACTTGGCAACCTACATTTAAGCAAGAGAGCAAGAATTAACTCCTTGAACCCTACGAGCCAGTTTACCGGCTTTTAGGTCATGTGTCAGAAACTTGATGCGTCTGTTAACAGGCATTGGTAGCTACAAGTGTCAATGGTCTTATATCTGAAGACATCAATAAAGCTTTGAACACAAGGTTGATGGGACATTTTGCTCTGATTTACTCAACAAAGGTGAAAAATTCCTCAAATTTTTGTAAATTTGATCACAAATTTAAACAAATGTGGCTTCACTCATAGACTACAACGTAAATATTGAATATGTCGGTCAACATAAATAGTATTTTTTTGTCAATGCTGGTTATAGGAACAATTCAGACTACTGTAAAATATAAAAGTAAAGCAAGGAAAATCAAAATCAGAGTAAGTTTAAGGGTTATTTTGTGATTTTTAATTTTCGGGTTAGCCCGGGTCAGCGGTACAGATACACGTGGAATGGTCAGGGTTCAAAGGGTTAAAGAAAATGTAATTAAAAAGACCAAGCTACTTAAGTTTCGATTTCACTATGAACATACAAGGGGGTATCAAAAGTTTAAAAGATCACCCAGAAATACAGCCAGGAACATAATTTTACTATACGATCCTTAGAACATCTTTGTATACTCCCTGTGTAAATAAACACAATTATCCCACTTAAAATTGACTGTCCACAGACAGACATGTGTACCGTCTCTTCTTTTGCGAAAAAAAAATCTACTCTGTATTCATTAACTGACCAAAATTTGTATCATTCTGATGAAAACTTTATGAAAGCACTTCGAACTACTCACACAATAAAATTTAAACACTACAGATGTGCATATTTCTTGGATCAATTAGGTTTTGTGAAACTGTACCAAGTAAACTTTTGGTCCCATCCAGAATTTTAGGGTTAGTGGTTAGGGTAAGGGCTAGGGTTTGGGTTAAGGTATGTTTAGGGTTAGGGTCGGGCCATGGTTAGGAAATGAGGGTCAGGTCATAGTATCGGGTCACGGGTGAAGTTTTTGATGGGACCTTAAGTATACTTTTTCAGCGAAACATTCTCAACACTCAGTGATTATCCCAGGGGTTATGACCAAAAGTCAATGCACACACACAATAAGATATATCATTAATAACATGCATATTTCTTTGACTGAGTGACTTTTGGAAATTCTCCTAATCATGCCTAAGGCGTCATTCACATAGAAGTATACGGTATTCGCTATACGCTATTTGATGGCTATATGTTATACAGGCACGGCCAGCTATTCATTTTTTTGAATAGTGCCCTCTTATGAGACCCGGTAGCTTCAAATTCATGTGCTCGATTGAATCTATACGCGTACCCAAGTAAAATTGTGCACCGTGTACCCGAATATAGTTCTATATGATCACAGCCTAATGGATACATATTTTTTAAACAAAATCTAGCATGTCGGAAGCTATTACATTTAAGTAAATTTTGGAGATATGTTCTTTATACAGGCCTGAAGTGAATAAATTGCTGAGCGGTGCAGCACCGAAATGAAATAGCATATTTGAGTCACTGGAGGGTTATAATTTTAAATCTCAAGATCTGGTTGCATGGTGTGTAAAAAAATATCAAAAAACGTTAATTATAGATTAAAGGAGCTTGGTCCGATTTTCCAAAATTTAATTTTCAATGTCATATGAAAGATGACCACTCAAGAGGTTTAAGTTTCAAATTTCAGCTAAATCGGTCAAACGGTTTAGATTTTATAGGCAAATTTCAGCTGAATCCATCAAACTTTTTTGATTTGATATACATTTGTACATTTTTGTATTTCAGATCCCCCATACGTTACTGTGTAAAATTAATTATGGTTACCATAATTAAACACATTTTCATACATATCTCCAATACGGAACATAATTCAGCCGTGAAATTTCACATGGGTCATTTGAAAAATATGAGCAACATTCTGCTACCAAAATCTCAAAAAGTTTAAATAAAAGTTGAGGCAAACGGACCATGCTCCTTTAATAAATGCGGCATGAGCGAAATGAGTAGCGTAAATTTTCATGCATCCAATTCACAAGGCCTGTAGGGGCCGAGTGCATTGAACGGCAATCAAAATTACCGCAAGTGCATTGATTTTGTCACATTTTATGAGCATCATGGCATACGGGCCTCGTGAATTGGAAGCATTTATTAATCTAATTCATACACGACAGAAAAATAATATTGTATCTTTTGTGAAAAGAAATAAGGCCTTTAGTTTCAAAATGACCATCAAGGTCCAAAACTTCTTTAAATTAAATAAATCATCACCCGACAAAAACAATGAAATATTCATATGCACTAAACGCTCGCCGCGCAAACTGGGGCGCAACAAGCGGAGTGTATGAATTTAATTCATCTGCAAGCACTTAGAAATCATGGGTAGGAACTTGTGACATGGAGTTAATGTATACATACCATAAGTACAATCATAATAGGTAGCCCATAACTGATTTCATTGGTAGATTCTATCAAGATAACGGTTAAACTTATCGTCATCCGGACGACACCTCCAAGGAAAGCTGCCGATCCCATCAATGCAAACGTCCCTGGGTACATATTGGTGTAGCCTATGTATCTGCAAATATTAATTTAAGCATTTTCAAAACATGTTAATGATAGCGTAGTGGAAATTACTTTCTTGGATTCACCAAAACAATTAATGATCTTTAAAGCTGAATTCAGACTTGACGTATACATAGATGCACTAAGCATGAAAAGATGGGAGGTTTTTATTAGAATTTTTTTAGCAATTCCAATAGATCAAAGCGCAACAACACTTAATTAAGCCAGAATAAACCGAGTAGAGAACAGCTTTCCATTTTGGTGATCAGCTGTCGCAGTCCGTTTGCGTTTTGAATGTAAATCCATTTGCGGCGTCGTTTGCAGTGAAAATTATCGGGAATTATTGTATGAAAATGCAACGTATTGCATTGTAACTATAAATTTGTCAAATCCAGGTCTTGCAATCTGTACTTTAACTAAATATTTTTTTAAGTCTTTTTGATCGAAGCAAAATTTAGAAATATTTACAAACTAATTCATAAAGCTGATTTCAGTTTACAATGCAATACATTGTGTAAAGCTAAATTCATGCAATATGCATATAATTTATTTCAAAAACACAAAATAGTACAACTAATAATGAAATCTCAAAATATGGGATGCATATATGATGTATTTTGATCTAAAATGAGTATTTTCTGAGAAAAAAACACGTAAAATTAAATTATGGAAACAAATTTAGCACATCAGCACCTGATTGCAGAACTAATTAAAACACTTTTAAGGACCTGCTTTCTTGTATCAGTGTTTTTTGGGTCAAAAAAATAACAAATGAACCTATCAAACAGCGGTGAATTGAACTTGTTGGGATGTTGCTGCTAACCTTTCTGCATGCATTAGGCCAAAAAAAAAAGGGTTTGTCTCAGAAACCCGAGCGCATTGCTATGTGAAAATGAATTTAGCGCGTAGAGCTATGCGCAGGTCTTTCTCTCTTTTTTTTTTTTTATATCAAGAGTAATCTAGCAATCGACCGCCGTCTGGGTTGCTGTCATTTGCTGTTGCAATTTTACCTTGAATTCAAAGTTTACGTTTTATTTCAACTGTCAAGACTTCCCATAGTTAAAACGGGCGGGATTTTACTTTAAAGAAACTGGGCACTTCACACACATAATTTGGGCAATCAAAATTTTAGAGGATTAAAAAAATATATTGCATACCGCATATCTAATTTCCTAACAAAAATAAAAAATCGCATACCGCATAGAGTTGTTCATTGTAAATTATCAACTCTGTATCCGATCCGTTGGCATATTTTTATCATGCTCGGGTGGCTAAAGCTACCCTCGGGCGATAAAAATATGCGGACGAGTGGATACATCATTGTTGATTTGTGATGAACAACTCTGTAGCATGCGTATTTGAATTCAACTTCTCAATCTTAAGATTGCAAACTTGTATTTTGTTTATTTCATTGCAATATTTTGAAAATCATAAAAGACAAATAAAAATAGACCTGTACAAAAAATACAAGCTGCACGTCATCAAACTCACTCATAGATCACATTTCCAATGATCCGTCCATAAGCTGCACCACAAAGCAGACAAGGCACAAATAAACCACTGGGAACCATGGCTCCATACGTCCAACAAGCCAGGATGAAGAACAGCACAAAGAATATGCACAGCGAAGGCAGACTAAAGGTACCTATGGAAATTTTTTGAAACGGTAAACAAGAATACAGTAAGTACAATGTTCAAAACTAATTAAGCCGGTATTTGCATTAGGGTTGTCCTCAGGACCATTTTTTCATGTCTACATGTCAACATCAATTTGTTATGTCTATGTATATCGAGGAAACCCATTTTACAATACCTGTCTGACTGGCGGGTAGATTTTTGTCAGGTTTATGTGAGTATTACTATACCTCATAAATATTTATTAGCAATCCTGAAATAAAATTGGACAGTTCAACCTGATTCGTGTGACAGCATTTTGCCTACTTCCACGATTGCGCGTAACGCCCACGCAGGGAAAAAATGAAAAACTATCGCACCCCTACTACCGCACCCCTCAGTTATCAATTGGAAATTCATACAGTGACCATGCAGAATAATATACATTTTAGGTGTTTTTTGATTTTGCTTATATTACGTTCAGTGAAATATTTATTGGGTATAGTAAAACAAATACAACATGGATTACTTCGGAAAGTATTGAGAATTCCTGATCCCTCGTTGTTGGATGCGTGTGACTACTTATAGTGTAGTGTAGAAATAGTCACACACATCCAACACCTCTGGATCAGAAATTTTCACTACTTCCCTCAATACCATGTTGTATTTGTATACTGTAAAACGAGAAATATTTGCGGAAAGAAAATTTTGCGAATTTCAGAATCTGGTGTTTTTTTTGCGGCATTTTAATTTCACTAATTGCATCAGCATGCCATTGAAATCATTGTACATTATTAATATTAGCGGCAAATTAATTTTGCGATTTTGGGGTATTAGCGAAATTAGCGAAATTAAATTGCTAGCACATATTTCTTGTTTTACAGTAATACGGACTGAGATTAGCACCCTTCCTGGATTACTACTACTTAATTTTAGCACTTCATGGAATGGTCTCTGGATCATATGTGATGACTCCTGTGGTTTTTGGTGTACTGTATAACTGCAATGTCTGACCCCCCTGCTTTAGCTTGGAATATACAGGAACTTACTATAACCAGGTCATGATAGCCCAAAAGTAGTGACAAAATGTTTATATTTATTTCCAGAATCACCACCTTCCAGCCCCAATATACTGTTACGAGCATGGTAAGCTTATAAGGTAAGAAAATGTATGTAATATTATGACTCCAAAAAAATACCCTTAAATGGTCACGTGACCCATATTTTATTCCTATATTAAGTTTATGCTATGGTCACAAAAGCACCGGTTGCTGACTGGTGTCTAGAGATCGGAAGAAAGCCTCAGCACCGAAACATTGGTATGACATTGGTATGGTCGGCCGGCGGTTGTTATATGACCATAACTGAAGACATTGTTCATAATCCACAAGGTTTTTAAATCGGAGTTAAATTCTTGTGACATGCTTTTGGTGTGTCTACGGCTTACTGACACCACCTGGTCCATGTGCGAACACCATTCTGTCACCGGCCAATGTCCAGACGGTGTCCGCTGAATTTCTACCCTATATGTGATGACTCACCCCGAAAATGGGGACATTGCGACAGAACACATTTCGAGAAACTGATGACAATAGGCAGCAAAAAATAAAGAAAAAAATATAAATTTCCAGCAGATTTTCTGTTGTAAAATTTGATCACCTTGACCAATTTCAACAAGTAAGGTGTCATTTTGAAGCTTAAGAAATGATGTAACAGATGAAATGATAAAATCAAAATTGATATCATCTGCAAAGTCACCCCTTTCAGGGTGAGCAATCACATATGACACCGTAAACACATAATAACCTCGCCGAAAGGTTACATTATGTAATCAGGGTATCAGACTATTACCTATAGGCTGACAAAAAGAATAAATATATCCTACTTGTTTTACCTTTCAGTAAGTCCTCCTACCTACCTGGTTGATGAAACAGCTGCTTGATACCAATCTCCTGAGAGTTGAAGAACAGTGTTGCCATGTCATTGTACGTGCCATTTGGACAGAAGTAGGTCCTCACAGATTCCTGTACATCGCTGTTGCTGCTGTTTACCTGAAGAGATACAAATGACATATTTCAGTTCGGCGGAACTCACAATTCGGATACGTATACAAATTTGGATACTCCGTATCACAATTCTGATATCCGAATTTGGATTAAAAACAGCTGAAACGGGATATCAGCTAAAATAAATATTCAGCTTCGCCCCGCACCATACCGGTATGTATAAAAGTCAATAACATTATCATCATTTTTCATCTAAATTCTAACAAAGTATTGGCCAAATTATTTTGCCTTCTGTGATAAGAAGCTATCAGGACATGTTTCGAAGCTGTTCCGCTGGAATTGCACAGATGAAAATGACATTTCCACAGATATATTTATCATATCTACATGTGCTTGCGCTATCGATTTGTTTCCTGCGCCACGACAGGAGTATCAGAATTCAGATACCCCTCCATATCCTTATTCTGATATGGGTATCACAATTTGGATACGAAATGTGCGTGGGTTTCCAAATTCTGATACGTATCCGAATTGTGAGTTCCGCCGAACTGATTTATACACATATCAGTAATTGTGCTCAGAGCATTTGATAACAGAACCCTGACACAACTAACATAATTAAGTGCCTGTTTCAGAAAAAAAATGTCTTGTTTTTTATGAATGGTGTTGGACAAATTAAATACTTGAAAACAAGCAGAAAGCAAGTCCAGAACAAGCTCAAAACAAGTAATCAATAAGCACAAAACAAGATTGGAGAGACCAAACAAATACACCTAAATAAACCCAGCTGGCAACACTATATTTAAGGAGTGAGTGAGTAAGGGCATTTCTTTAACATTTACATAGAAGTACTTTTCAGTCAATATACTGTATAAGTGGTATTTTTCGCGCTACATTTATTTTCGCGCAAAATTAATTTAGCGCGAAAATAAATGCACCGCGAAAATTACTGTGTATTTGTTACAAAGGAAGTCCCATACTCGACCAATCAATTGGCCAAATGATGCCCAATGCTTTCTTTACTTTGTATATAGACAATTTGTATGTTTATTTTTGTTCCTATGTACGGAATAATGAATAAGCCAAAAGACTACAAAAAGGTTACAAGACCAAATCGGTAAAAATTGCCTAGGTCAGAGTACTATAAAAATGGGGTCTTGTATGAGTGAAAAATCATTGATTTATTGCTTGGCATGCATAGCTTGACATTGAATTGTAATGCGTGACAGGTCAGGGCTTTAAATCCTGGTGAAAATCATGAATCATGAACACATATATTTCCGAGTAGGTTAGGGTTAACCCTAACGCCACCGAACCTCACAAAATCCCACTCCACAAAATCAGGAAAATCGCCTAAGTCCAAATACGTCATAGACCAGAGCCAGCTATGATCACGGAATCGCTGCCATGGCAGCGCCTGCTCAGTGGCTTGACATAGTGATAATCGGACTGGGAAGCGAGAGGTCCCGGGTTCCAATCCAGGTGAAAACCCGTGATTTTTGACTTTAAAATTTCCGAGGAGATAGTTTTTAAACGAAGGGGTGCTTAAAAGTGTTAGGGTTAATGCACATCAACATATATGTGCGAAATTTTCTACGGCAGAGATTATGAACACATTTTAGGTCGACCATGATAGGAAACACTTATTAGCTTATACAGCAAGGAGTTACGTTACTTACTACTATTGCAGGAAGATCCTTGCATTCACCAAGAGTTATGGCTGCTATAAACGCAACTGATGTAGTCACTACTGCTATCAGGACAGCCTCAAGGATTCTGTGGATTATGAACAACATTTAGAGTTATGGCAGCTATGAATGTAACGGATGTAGTCACTACAGCTATCAGGACAGCCTCAAGGATTCTGTGGATTACAAACAACATTTAGAGTTATGGCTGCTATAAACGCAACTGATGTAGTCACTACTGCTATCAGGACAGCCTCAAGGATTCTGTGGATTATAAACAACATTTAGAGTTATGGCTGCTATAAATGCAACCGATATAATCACTACTGCTATCAGGACAGCCTCAAGGATTCTGTGGATTATAAACAACATTTAGAGTTATGGCTGCTATAAATGCAACCGATGTAATCACTACAGCTATCAGGACAGCCTCAATGATTCTGTGGATTATAAACAACATATAGAGTTATGGCAGCTATGAACGCAACCGATGTAGTCACTACTGCTATCAGGACAGCCTCAAGGATTCTCTGGACAAAATGTCAAAAATGGCACTTTCAGCCACCCTGTTCTACTTTTTCTTGTTGTTTGAAACAAATTAACTTTGCAAATATTTTAATTTGATATAAACTCCTTTGATTTGAAACTTGGTTCCTTTCTGAATCCATGGTTATTATTAAGAAATACTGGATGCAACTTGTTGCGGACGTGCATATTGCACTTTTTTGAAATTTTCATAGAGTACGTCAACAACACAAAAAAATGTACGTCCGCAACGGTCGAACATTGTGAAATTATAACTCAAACATATAAGTTCTGATTTTTTCTTTGCTAGTATTCTTAAGTTTGGTCTTTCTTGCAAACAAAACTGTATTAGTTTCAACTAAAGATCTGCACACTTCATAGCAATTTTGACTGAAACATAAAGAGTCCAGAAAGTGCAATTTCTGTGAATACGTCCGCAACGGTGGTTTGTCGTGACCTACCTCGCAAACTAAGAATGGGATTGGAATTAAATTTTCAGGTTTTGTACTTCTATCAGAGATATTTCAAATACACATATTTCAAAATCCAAAGACTTCATAATTTGGAAGCTCTAGATCCTCAAAGTCTATGAAGTGTACGTCCGCAACTACGGAACTGCCCTGCTATAAACGCAACAGATGTAGTCACTACTGCTATCAGGACAGCCTGAAGGATTCTGTGGATTACAAACAACATTTAGAGTTATGGCTGCTATAAATGCAACCGATGTAGTCACTACAGCTAACAGGACAGCCT
>JXSR01S003577.1:15356-31107 GCA_000969725.1 Ophiothrix spiculata
GACAGCCTCAAGGATTCTGTGGATTATAAACAACATTTAGTAAATTTATATAAAACAGGTTAATTTGTCATCATCCAAATGTTAAAAGTTGCTAAATTTGACAAGAATTTCAATCATAGCACTAAATCAAGTTTCAATAACGGTATCTTATAGTTGTTTTGAGGTCAATTTGGCATTCTACCGCTGGTCAGCAAGGCCAGAGGTTCCCTTGTGTGCTGGTCAATTTGGCCGAGTGCTGGGTGCGACTGCCACTGATCAATTAGTGTTTTGAAATTTTGTCCAATGCCTCTTTAATCTTTTCCAGTCTTTGTCAGCCATCTTTTAAAATAAAAACTCCCTGGCCTGTCAGTTTGGGAAAAGAAATTCTGGAATAACTAGTCAATGGAATATCTTTTTTCTTCATTTGTGAATACCAAATGATGTCAAAATGGAACAACATCAAAAAGTTATTCCTGGAATAAATCTTATTCCCTTTTGTGAATAAGGGCCTTTGTTGCATTGCAGATGCTGAAATACAAGGATCCAAGTTATACGGTCAAAATTTTCGGATATTTCTAAAAAATTCCTGGAAAACAACACTTCATATTCTATTTCTAAATTAGCTGAAAACAACACATTTTAAGTAAAATTTCCTCCTGAAAACGTACAACACTGAAAATGAAACATTTGACATATTTACAATCCTTGTGCTAACTTCAAAACACCAGCGAAGTTTCATTTCAAAAAAATGATTGGAAATATAAAATATATCTGTTTTGAAGACCATAAACAGAAAATATAGGACTTACTGATATTTGAACACGTTTATTTGTTTACATTTTACACCCTGTCAACCTTTGACAGACCATAACTTGACTTCTGAATATCGAGTGAAGTTCATTGAGGTGTCATTTTGATCCTTATATATAACTTGGTCTTTGCAAATATTTAAAAAAAGTGAAAATGACGAGAGGCTGCATTTACGGCTGTTTTGGTATGGACCTTCACATATTGACTTTATACTGGAGGTTCATAATGAAAGGTCACATATATGCTTTGCACTCATGATATGTACGAATACTTTTGCCAGACAAATGTTTACAGCAATTGAAAATCAAGCTTAAAAACTATTTGAACCAATTTTTGATGGGAAAACTTACCTCACATACTTTGGTCTAGTGTTGAGATGTCGTAAACGATACACTGTAAGATGAGTATTCAAAAAATTAAAAAGCGCCCCCAAGAGACCACCGAAAAGCCCCATAGCAATGAAGATCAGAAGGTCACCAGCAGACCATAGATTGCAATGAAGGCTACGGCACTGGAAGAAAAGGAAGAGGTTATGTTATGTTCAAAGGATGTTTTAAGTACTTCCCACCATTCAATTCAAATTGTTACTTCCATAGCTTATAAACAACCCACTGAGTGGATAAACTGCCATAGAGTTACATGTTAAACTGCTGATGGAAAACTTGCATTAGAAAATTCATTACTCAGTCGAAGTGTGAATGAAAAAGACCTTCAGAAAGGGAAAATCACAGCTTGATGTCAGTGTAAACAAATACCACTTCGACACATGTCTTCATATCCAAAATACAGTTTGAAAAGGAACAAATTCAAAATATTTGCCACACAAATGAATGTAGTAGTGGAGCAACCTTGGTCAACATTCCATTGGGTTAGCATATGGTTGCTGTGTGTTATGGGAAGAGCTTTAATCATCCTTTGTGTTATGTTTAACGTTGGGACCGTTTACCCGTTTAAATGTTTAAACGACCAAAACACCACTGAACGTTAAAAAATGTCATGTCACGGTTAAACGGGAACTGGTGCCGCAACGTAAAGACGGGATACCAAGTGGCCTATTTGGATGACTATATTCAATGGCGCGGCCCTGTTTCACGTTGTTTACATTGCACAGGGCAATATAAAATGTTCGCCATGTTAAATAAAAGTGTTTTGAAGACAATATTTTAACCGGCTGTTATTTTGGTAAGTCATAAATTCTATACAATTCGCCAGGAAAAGTAATTTATTACAGATGTGCTTAAAGTTTAGTGCTAAGATGACCACTTATTGGACAGACCATTGAAAATGCATTGTCTGTCCAACAAATAGTAATATATTTTCATCTAGAAACACTTTTCACAATACTTTTCAAATTATAAATCACTGTTTATTATCTCTGTATAACATGTTCTTATAAATCAACTAGCTCACATTGTATTTCTTCTTACTAATAAAATGATAAAGTCCTTGGGAACTTAGTGGCGCACTTTACTGTGAAACTAGTCTTATACGTTTTATTCCCTGACAACCTTCGACGGACCATAACTTGACTTCTGAAAATTGTGTGAAGTTCATTAAGGTGTAATTTTAATCCTTAAAACATGGTCGTTGCCACTAATTGTAAGAGTGAAAATGACAAGAGGTGGCATTTACAGCTAGTTTGGGATGGACGATCACAAATCAATATATTATGCTGACTACACTTCAATACGGCTCATGGCATGAATTATCATCATTATATATATCATCAATATTCTCATTTTTAGCATTGGGTCTAAATACTGTTAACAAGGGAATTTCGAGATTTAATTTTCAAGAATTTTGCAAATCATTATCTAACTGCGAATATAACACCTCGCCAATATGTACATTTTATGTGTAGGTCAATGTAATGAAGCTTAACCCTTTGAACCCTGGCCATTCCAAGTGTATCTGTACCGCTGACCCGGGCCAACCGGAAAGTAAAAAAACAAAATATAACCCATAAACTTACTTTGATTTTGATTTCCCTTGCTTTACTTTTTCATTTTCCAATAACCAGCATTCACAAAAGAATACTATTTATGTAGACCAACATATTCGACATTTACGTTGTAGTCTATGGGCGAAGCCATATTTGTTGAAAATTGTGATCGAATTTACGAAAATATCAGGAACTTTTCACCTCTGTCAAATTAATAAGAGCAGAATGGCCCATCAACCATGTGTTCAAATCTTTATTTATGTTTTCTGATATAAATAAGACCATTGAAAATTGTAACTACCCATGCCTGTTGACAGACACATCAAGCTCCTGACACGTGGCCTAAAAGCCGGTAAACCGGCTCATCGGGTATACGGTACATGTACACGTGACCCGGTATACCGGCTCATCGGGTTCAAAGGGTTAAAAATGCTTAATTTAACACAATACCAAAAGTTCGTGATTATCGCATTTTGAGAGAAAAAAATCTGTTAGATAAAATATACCAGTTTACAGTATTATGTACATACTTGATCATCAAAGATTCCAAAGTTAATTAGCCCCGGTTGATCCAATGCTCCCCACTTGCCGTGAAGAAGACCGGACAACATAAAGTTGAGTGAAAAAGTTGCTGACATTGCGCAGAAAAACTGGAAATGGAACAAAATTAGCAGAAACAAGTTAAAATATAAATTACATAATGTATCATATACATACATAACTAATTGGTGGATTCAGAGTTATCAGGCCAAAAAAAAGGTTTGTCTCAAAGCTCAATTATACCTACTGAATAACGCAAACACAATCACAAGTCAGAAATCTACAGAATTCTTTTTTTTTAAATGAGTTTATTCCACCCCGTTTTATTACACACAGTATATAGCATTTGTGTCCCTCCCCCAACTTGTAATACTTTTATACTATATTTTCTTTAAAATATTACTATTGGACAGTTATTAGGCCTGGGACTAAAACCTGGGCACCCGCCCGTCATGAGCTTACCCAGGTACAAAATCTGCTGACTAATTACCCAAACTGGACAATAAAATCATAGAATTTTGAACAAAAATTTGAGTGTTCAAAAATTTATGATAAAATCATCATCTGATTGAAGTAAACATGGTAAATTGTGACCACAATCGGCGAAAAATCAAAAAATTGTGTGTAATTGAGACATAGTATGGTGATAGTAAACCTGCCAAACTTCCCGTTCTAACATTGTAAATGCTCAATCATCAATACGGACCAGAAAAAAGTTGGGTACCCCGGTAGCAAATTACCTGAAAAGTCCCAGGCCTAACATGGTTATAAGACATATTTCTCTTTTATTTTGAGTTTTTTGAATCAAAGGGAGTTCATATTCAATTACATTGGATTTATAATGATCAAAATAACAGTGCCATTCATCAATTTTGTCTCTAATTTCAACTTTTTTTTGTTTTTGAGAAAACAATCACAGTGGTAAGTTTGTATGGACATGTTGTTTCTGTAACAACAAAAATATATTGACATGTGTGGTAAAAAAGTGAAATTTCAGAATCAGGATGTTGGGCAATCCCTTTAACTCTATTTGTGATGGCTCACCCCGAAAGGGGGGACTTTGAAGGGGATATCAATTTTGATTTTATCATTTCATCTGTTGCAGCATTTTCTAAGCTTTAAAATGACACCTTGATTGTTGAAATTGATTAAGGCGATCAAATATATAACAGAAAATCTGCTGGAAATTCTTAGTATTTTCTTTATTTTTTCTGCCTATTTTCCACACCTTTTAATACATGACATCAAAACTGTCAATTTTAGTTATATTCATTATTGAAAATAGTATATTCATCATTGAAAAATAGCCAAGGAGTATTATAAAGCTGTGAGATGGACACAAATGTGATAATATGAGTAAAACGGGTGTAATGTTTTAAAAGAATTCTTTCGATTTTTGACTTGTGTTATTCAGTAGGTACAAATTACTGCATGATTCTGTAGACTTTTTTCAAATTTTGGAAAATCATGGGCAATCTCTTTCAAAAGGAAGTTCTACTTACAGTTCTCCACGTCAAGGACTGGTTCCAGAATGATGAACCTTCTTCCAAGCTGAACAACACCCCACCTATGGGTGCACCAAATGCGGCTGAAATGACACAGAATTACAGATCTCATTGATTTGCAGGAATAAGAAAACACTTAAAAAACGGAAATGTGATTTAACATGGAAAATGATTACGATATAGAAATGAAGAGTTGTGTACATTTATGGAATTGAAGGCATCATGTTTTAGAATCTGTATTTCTGAGACTACTTGCGCATATAATGAAATGCAGTCTGAATGGAACAAAATACTTGGGTGCTTATACAATAATTGTGTGCACGATAACACCCTGGTCACATAAGCCACAACCCCGCAACGCCGGTATGACTAAGGTGAATGCTTGCGATGTCCGGTCGGACACCGGTCGGATGCCGGTGGTTATGGGACCATAACTGATGACATCGTATACAAGCCGCAAGGTTTTAACTCGGAATTAAATTTTTGCGGCATGTTTCCGTCGTCTCTACGTCTAACGGACACCGGTCGGACACCAGTTGGCGTCTGCTGAATTGACGGCGTAAACACATCGTAACCTTGCCACAAGATTATGTAACCAGGGTATCCGGGTGCATGTGCATACCTTTTGATGATCATTCATGTCTTCAAGTAAAGGCATGCAGGTTACATTCTGACTATGTAACAGCTGTGTGAAACCATCGAGATATCATAGAAGGAGATTCAACTAACAAAGGAGAAATCGGATTAGATTATTGTAGATTCAACTAACAAAGGAGAAATCGGATTAGATTATTGTATATATTAATGGTGCTCTCTCCTTTTATGATATCTCGATGGTGAAACGAAAGCCTTGTTGCTATATGCCACTGGAAGACAACAACATATGGGGTCGTATTCCAGAACGATGTTTAACTCTAAACGTAAGTCTAACTCGTAAGTTAGACCAACGTTTAGCTAAACGCAATTCTAAAAGTCTTGATAAATTAAGACAACCTTTAAAATGCATTAAACAGTTGCTAAACCATCCGGGGTAGTTCAAGCAGTGTTCGAAATAGAAAATAAAAGTTACAAATGAGATAATTTGTCAAAAATGGGCTGAAAAACATAAAACGTGCATGCACAGGTAAACATTTATATGCACAGAACAAATTTTACATGCATTTGTGCATGTAAAACCCCTCTATTTCGAACACTGAGTTCAAGATGTGTTTAAAAAAATGTTTGCATGGACTGACTGATATTTTCAACACTTTCTTCATCGCAGTTAACTAAATTATTATTGAAATAGTATAGAGGAAGCTGTTTTGCTGTATGGCGAAGTTCAAGTTTGATATAAAGAAGGGGGTCTTTTGATTTAATCATTTAATCTGTTACATTACAACATTATTTAAGCTTTAAAATGACATCTTATTTGTTCAAATTGATCAAGACGATTTGTTCAAATTGATCAAGACGATCAAATTTTACAACAGGAAATCTGCTGAAAATTCTTATTATATTCTTAATTTTTTGCTGCCTATTTTTACCAGTTGAAAAGGATTCTGTCAAAAAGTCCCCCTTTTCGATGTGAGCCATCACATAACGTAACATTTTATTTTCTTCCACAATTGCAATTATAACGGTGTTTACATAAGAGAATATATATAACTGAAACAACAATGTGGAGGACTGGAAAATAGACCGAAGGCCTGTCTAGTTCCAGACTCCTTTAAGGTTTTACAATTACATTTGTATAATACATGACTATTTTTTACACACACAAAAAACCCACATTGGCTTAATCAGTTCAGGTCAGCCATTCTTTATTGATATTCTTTATTCCATTGTGACGTCATTCATGGACCGATTTCCATAATTTTGGTATCAATGGATAGAGGAAACCCTACACGTTACTATATGGTATCAAACAACTAAACTTTGGTGGTGCCAATAAGATTTACTTGGCCCTGCATGTAACCCTTCAAATGCAGGTACTTAATTACGCCGCATGTCTCAATTTTCTCAATGCAGCTTAAGGACAGGTTGGCGCAGTGTTTCTGACCTCGCCTTTCACCGCTGCGACCTGGGTTTGATTCCCGGTCGAACCTAGGTTGTACATGAATTTGGTTGTCGATCCATACTCGTCCTCACAGGTTTTCTCCGAGCACTTCGGTTTCCTCCTGCATCTAAAATCGAAAATTCTTTCCATTATTCTGTCTTTCACACAACGGAGGCTTCCCTTGAATTTAATGCATATGCACTATTGGGATTAGCCTGGCTTTCAGCCGAATGTTATAAATATGTTTTAAGCGGGTAGGTAGATGACATCAATCACCACCTATAAAGAAAGTAAAGCTACTTATGAGATAATTTTTGCACCATAATGTACATAAAGAGGAGCAAATATTTTGACAAAATTTCACTGATGTAGCTCAATCCCTTCTAGGTAAGGTTTAAAACGTTTTGATACCCCCTAGTATATCCCTGGCCATTTACATACCTGCTACCCCTGCCGCTGCGCCGCCTGACACAAAGTCTCTCTTATCTCTGTAAGACAGAAAGGAACACACTCATGCAGTGTTAATCAGACAACGGTGGCCATGTCTCGTTACTGTCAATTTGATCAATTAACCTTCCAAGGTATCGCTCGTGTGATTTTCATTATGTTAAAATAGTGCATCAAATAAACTTCAAATTACTTTGCTACGAATGGGGTTCACGCGTGAACCCCAGCCGTTTTGGAATAATACAATAAAGTGTTTCACTATAGGAGCTATTTTGTTATTGTTTGAATAAAGGTAAAAATATGATTTTTGTAACATACTCAATATTAATGCGCCAATAGAAACACACGTAAAATATATCCTAAATTTGCATTTGAAAAATCCCTAGCCCTAAATTTAGTCGCTTCTACTAAATCGCTACCGCCGCCGTCTGGTGTTAATAGTGTGATCACAATATAGAGATGTTTAATCCTTCTTACTACTATTTCTGCTCTGTAACCATGATATAAGGAATTTTATACCGCATTAATAAACTTAACAGAGTTGATTGGCTAAAACACGATCACATGATTTCAATATACAAATAATGAATGTTATGAGTGCAATGGGAAGAATATTCTCATGAGATGAAAGATGAAATGTTCCATTTTACGAGGCGAAGCGGAGTTAAATGGAACATTTCATTTTTCATCGAATGAGAATATTCTTTCCATTGCACAAATTCAAACATTCATTATTTGTTTTATATAACCCATATAAAGATTCTTGTCATTTGATGCCTTTCACTTCTAAGGCCTATATCTTGAAAGGTCTATTTATAATAAAGTCAGCTATGCATTGACGAAGGGAGTGCATTTTTTATTTTCCATTTGCACTGGTCGCTGGAAAATAAAAAATGCATTTTTGCCGATGAGTAAAAAATGACATTAACCAATCAAATGACAAGAATCTTTGTATGAGTTATATAAATAGCAATAACCAGATCAAGGAACAACGCTACATAGTACATTTAAAAGTACTATATGGCACATTTAGCGCTGTCAACATTTTCCTTATACACAAATCAACTTCATGCACCCAATTACACACATATCAAACTTGCACGCAAAAACTATTGCGGGCAAGTACCTATGCACGCATTGCTTGTAAGCATTACGCAATTGCATTTTTTATAAGCTGTTTTTATAAATTAGAGTCTTTGGCACATAAAAATTACATGAAAACAAAAATTTATCAATGCGGTATATAAAACAAATATATACTGACTTTTTAAGATCTCTGGATTAAAACTATGATCCTTCAGTGACTACAATTTTGCTATTTTACTTTGGGGCTGCGCCCCTCAGTAAAATAGCAATTTCAGTCACATCATAGTTTTAACCAGAGATCTTAAAGTCAGTATATATTTGTATTAGTAGTAATCTTGCATTGTTGAGGCGCTATATGAAGAGCTCAATTACAAATTTGAATAAATCCACTTTTTGTCAAAATTGAGTTATTGGAAGAAAATCTATGTGAGTTTTGCCAAAAATTGAGATTTCTTTGTTCAAAAAGGAATTAAATCCACTGAAATTTAACACTTTTGTTCCAAAAGGGAATAATTCCACAAAACAATGAGTAATAAAAGAAAATTACAACTAAATGTGATCTTTCATTTTTTTTCAAACAGATTGCTTATTTGTCACTGTCATATGTCCAAATATTTAACCCCTTTCAAAATTAAAATAAATGTCTACTGGGCCTGAACACATGTGACCCGTCATATCGAAAGGTACCAAAGGGTCCCAAAATGAAAATTTATTGTATGGTCTCATCTGAAAGATTGTATTTTAAGCTTTAAACTGACACCTTGCTTTTGATTATTGGATGTTCGATTGCAATGTTACATCCAAAATGGCAAAAGCCATCGGGCTGATTCAGAAAACTTTGAGAAAATCGAGTTTAAAGTTTCTGTACTGGTAAAACTTGAATGGAGAAAGGATATTTTTCTCGGTTTTTAAAACATTTGTGTTATGTTTTGGATGTTTGAACCTGATTAATATGATAGAATACACTTCAAAGGTAACGTTTCTGTTGAAATTAGAAATTCGACCATGGATATGATTTTTTACTATGGCACGTATCGATCGTAATTTACTATGCCGACCTTAAGGTACCTTTCGATATGACGGGGTCACATATGTATTTTATCCCAGCAACTTTTCTGAGTTATTCCTTTTTTGAAATAAGTTTTCAATACATGAAGAGCTGAATTGCAAAACGGCTTAGAGACTGTTTTTTTTTCAAAATTGAGTTTTGGCAAATCCTTACAGACCTCTGTTTTGTGCAGAATCCTGGCAAAAAAAAATCCCAAAAATGTTACTTTTTGAGCCAAATATGAACAACAAATGATCATATTTTGGCATGATGACCATATAGTATTTTTTTTCTTAAACAAGCCCAGATGTTGAAATTTGGTATTTATAAAGTACATCATGGGCTAATGAAGAATTGAAAAAGAAAGTGTGCAAAAATTTCACAATTGGGAAGGTAGAGGTTCTTAAGTCGAACGTAAGTTGAAATTTGATGATTTGTCCTGCAAAACTGCTTACATCCATTTTCAACAAAAAAAATAGCCAATTGAATACGCCAGTACAAGAAAACCCAAACTCCAATAGCTCCCTTCCGTAAGTTATACTTACAAAATATCATCTCTGAAAATACTTTCACATCACTTAAATGCATTTCCATGTCTGTATCACAATCATAGTGTCACATATTACCTTGTAGTTTACTTTTTTAGACATTGTTAGATAATTGTTATAATATTGTTGCAGAGGGGAGCCCATGGAGTTGGTGTTTTCTTGTACTGGCTGTTTAAATATAGCAAATCTACTGTGTTTAAGGCTGGGGTAGACCTTCAATTAGCATAAACAGTTTTTGTAACCTAACTCTCAAACTAATTGAGAAACCATATAAAAGCATACATTTTTAGAAGAGGATTTGTACCCTGAACATATTGGTTTTTGACCAAAAATGTCGATTTTGGCAAAATATGCCAAATAATGTATTTTTTGCCCCAAAAAATTCTGGAAAGCCTTAAAAATCATTAAATTTTGATTGTTTTTTTTTTTTTTTTGCTTTTTGGAATTTAGGAACAAATGTCTAGGAAGGATTTTATCAAATTTTAGATTTTGATCTTATTTTTTGAAAAATTGCCATTTTTTACATTTGTGACATGTTTTTGGCATTTTTTCA
The DNA here is from genome assembly GCA_000969725.1 of Ophiothrix spiculata. Taxonomy (NCBI): domain Eukaryota; kingdom Metazoa; phylum Echinodermata; class Ophiuroidea; order Amphilepidida; family Ophiotrichidae; genus Ophiothrix; species Ophiothrix spiculata. The sequence continues at coordinate 25,853 of JXSR01S003577.1, forward strand.
AATACTAAGATAAAAATCAAAAAACTCTTCATAGACATTTGTTTCTATATTCCAAAAAGCAAAAAAATTCAAAATTTCATGACTGCAAATTTTAGTACCAAAAATACAGTTTTTGGCACTTTTTGCCAGAATAAACATATTTGATCAAAAACTGATATCATTATCATGCTTAGGGTACAAATTAGCTTCTAAAAATTTATAGCTTTATATAGTTTATGTAATTATTTTGAAAGTAAGAGTGCAAAAACAGGTTTTGCCATTTTAAAGTCTACGACAGCCTTAAATATGGGGCATCATGGGATAACAAACTTTCTCTACAACCTATCTTTTTTAACTTGGTAGTATCATAACTTACCTATCAGTTCTGAAATACGGGAAGTTGAATTTCAACCGTTTGAATGTGATACTCTGGAATTGTGGGATACCAGCTCCTACAATAGCACCGCTATGAATCATGGGACCTTCCTTGCCAACAAATAAACCTACATGGGTAAAGATAAAATTAAGTGACAGTTTTAATATGTGTAAAGACTTCCAATCAGGATACAAAACCATTAACATTTATTCATCAGTTGCCAGGAATGTCCAAAATTCCTAGTGGAACAATGATTGATACAACAGAGTGTCCCTATAAAAATGCAACAAACTCTGAAATGTATTTTTTTCCTCAGAAAAATAAATGTCAAAGTTCATTGTGTTTTTGCCCCAATAAAAATGCAACAAACTTTGACATTTATTTTTCTGAGGAATTCCTCGGAAAAATAAATGTTTACGTTTGTTGCGGTTTTATTGGAACCCTCTGTAAGCAGGGTATAATTTTGAACAAATTTTTAATAATATAATACTGTATACTATTTGTATTTACCAGATTTTTGTTTTGGGTTATTTGGATCTCTGGTTTAAAACTTACGGCACATTTTGTAAAGGCCCTTAAAATCTTTGTGGTCTAATTTGCTCATCTTTAAAAAAATACCATTGGTGATGCAACAGAAAAAATTTTGCATGAAAATGGCTATAACATCATAGGGTAAAGAGACACATCTCTTGTACTCTATGACTTTAGGATCTGATTTAACGAGGACTGGTCATTATTAAACAGGTTGTTTATATATTGTCATATTTTTATGGAAAAAAGCAATACAAATAAAAACGTTGATTTGTAAAAATTCAAAGATCCTATTTTAGACCAAAAATAAGTTTTGTTAGACCCGATGTTGGGAAACCCGGGCAGCACATATTAGGGCTTTTTTAGAGTTACCATCCCCAGGACAAGCTCCCAAAAATCTTTCCACAGTTTCCAACCTTATTTTTGCTAGTTCTGATAAGTAGTATTTTTATGGGAAGAAAGCAGTTCAAATAAAGAAATTGATATGCATAAACTTAAGAGGGGGAGTAACTGGAACAAAATGTAGGTGTATGTGCTGCCCGGGTTTCAAAACATAGTCTAAGCCAAAAAAAAAATTGATTGTTTGTTTGTCCTCGCCCGACCGACCGTCAAAATTTGGCCCGACTGTGTGCTTTATAATTTTTTTTTTTGTTATTTTCCAACTCTCATTTGAGGATTTTTCATGTAAAAAGGTATAAAAAATCACCGAGAAAGTCTTCAAATCGTAAAAATATGATGTGAATTCACATGAACTGTATTTTCCAATATAGAAGACCTCTTAAGAATCACCAGAATATTGTTCTCGTAAGTTAAATTTATTTCTTGTTCAATTTTTCAATTATTTAATGCGAGTTTCATGTACATTTACTACAACAAAAATTAACAAACAAAAAAAAGCCGACCTACCGACCCTACCTTTTCAGAGGCCCTTATGGACAAACAAACAATTTTTTTTTTTTTGGCCTAACGGAACTGATTTTTTTTTCAAATATGTGATGACTCACCCCGAAAAGGGGGACCTTGCGATATAATACTTGTCAAGAAACAGGTGAAAATAGGCAGCAAAAAATAAAGAAAATAATAAGAATTTCCAGCTGATTTTTTGTTGTAAAATTTGATCGCCTTGATCAATTTCGACAAGTTAGGTGTCATTTTAAAGCTTACAAAATGCTGCAACAGATGAAATGAAAAAATCAAAATTGATATCATCTGCAAATTAAGTCCCCCCTTTCGGGGTGAACCATCACAGATAGGATCTTTGGAAATTCCAGGACAAATAAATAAGGTCATCACATAAAGCAATTGTAAAATTTCATTCGCATACCCACGCCTGCGCATACCTTGAGCCAAATTTATGCTACAATCTCACTTGTTGGTTAATTTTTGGTGGCATTGGCTTGAATATTCAAAACATGGTAATTAGTACTTTAAGATAATCATATGAGTACCATAGGCAACTGAGTTAATAGGTTAATGAAGGAATTGGTCTTGTCCTGAATTGTTTAGCACATAATATTTTCCAACGTATGGCCTGTATTTAATTGAGCAATAACCAGCAGTCAATTTTTTTGTTTATACATTCAAACCTTATAAGTTATAAGACTGATTATCACAAATAAGCTTGAGTTGTTTCAATTAAGTCAAATTAAATTAAATAATTCTTTGATATTAAATTACAAATTAAAACATTTAAATTTAGTTGAGTACTGCAAACGTGAATATTTTCGAGCACGACTAATTTTTGAATCAATTTGTGCATTTTAATCTTTGTACTTGTGACTTGTTTTACATTTATTTTCACGCAAGGCGAATTGTGCGTGAAAATAAATGAAGCGAGAAAAATACCACTTATACAGCAAATTAAAATCCACTTAAAGGAACAAGCCTAGATTCCACCTAGAATTAAAAACTTATGGAAATACTCTAAATATAACTAAAAAGTATAGTAAAATAAAAAAAAAAAAAAAAAAACTGCAAAAATTTACACACAAATGCTCAAATTGAGAGAGAACTAATTTGAAACATATTGTTCTTTGATGGTGGTGTGACTATCCTGTGTTTCCAAAATCCTAAATTTGTACCTCAGATGAATTTACCAGATAAAAGATCAAACAAAGCGCCTAGATATTATTTAAGTTATATTAAAAGAGAATCAATTTCATCAAAAATAATTTGTTTGGCCATCACAGGTGTCACGTAGAAACAAGATTTTTTCAAGTTTTCAAACTAGAAACACTGTTTTCACACCACTTTTTTTCGCCGGCGAAAAAAATTAAAGTAGGTAAAGAATTGCAATTTTCTCCAATATTCCTCAAAATCATGGAAAACTACTTGTAGGTTATATTACTATAAACATGTTCTATCGATTAAAGTAAAAAGATATGCAGGTAAAAAATAAGTGGGAAGAATCTAGGCCAGTCCCTTTAAGGAAGAAAGTTTAAAATGTCAATGACAGTAAACACAGGCCATGCTATTTATGATCAACTTCTTGAAGTATTATTATGTGATAATAATAATAATGGAAGGTACTATTATTACTGTGTGAAAATCACCCGACGGTCCCAGGCACTGCCATGTGCTAGAAGGTCCCAATTAAAAGTTGCCATTAAATTTATAAGAGTTTAGGGATTCCCTTAAATATATGTTGTGCAACTCTAAGAGTTTGTCTTAAAATTTCACAGTTTCAAGAGAAACACATAAAAAGTTGCACTTAAAGCAATACTATAAAGTGTTAAAAATGAAGCACCCCCTGTCACCCATGACTTTTGGTTTTTTGGGCTTATCGGGTTTGTTTTGGGTAGATATGAATACCCTCCAAACGATTTGGCTCAAAGATGCTTACTTTTTCTGTTATGGCCATTTGTTGAATTAAATTTGGGATCCCGAATTTAATGCATAAGTGTTAGTATAGGAAAGCATGCATATGCTTTTTATCAATTTTTTGGTGGCAAAACAATTTTTCTCACAAAATACCCTTGAAAACGCTTTTAGATAGTCACATTCCTCCATTTTATACTGTTTTTACCCATTTCTGATCAAAATCTTATAGTATTGCTTTAAGTGTGGTTAATGAATACGGCCCCTGATTTTTAGATGAAGGTGGACACCGGAGTACCCAAAAGATACCTACATTGTAACAAGACAGGTATAGAATTGGACAAACCAAATTCACAAAAAAAAAACCACTGGCTACCTCATTGGTGAGAGGTATTGACAAAACTTCACCAACCTGTCTTGCCACAAGAAGAAAGTGCCATTTTGATACCTAACAGATAGGTCAAAGAAAAAAGAAAAATCCCCATTAACAAACCAGGAATTGAACAAGAGACCTAATATGTGATGATTCACCCCAAAAAGGGGGACTTTGCGACAGAACACTTTTCGAGAAACGGATGAAATTAGGCAGCAAAAAATAAAGAAAATAATAAGAATTACATGTTGATTTTCTGCTGTAAAATTTGATCGCCTTGATCAATTTCAACAAGTAAGGTGTCTTTTAAAGCTTAGAAAATGCTGTAACAGATGAAATGATAAAATCAAAAGTGATGTCATCTGCAAAGTCCCCCCTTTCGGCGTGAGCAATCACATACAATGAAAGCGAGTAAGAACTCTTCCAACCTATGATCTCTTGTCCAAGGTACCTATACAGCTATACTCTATAAACCTTGAAGTATGCAACAAGCAGCCGATTAACGCACAAAAACCAATATAACCATACGGGAAAGTAAATTAGTCCGTATTTTTCAAAACATAACTACATTCCCAATGTTGCTGAATATTCAAATAAACTTATGATAAACATTTGTCCATGTGTAAGCAACAAAATTTGCCAAAAACAATACCAAAATCATGAACGTTTCATGTACAAAAGTATTAATACACAGTGATTTGGCCCTAAATCAATCATTACTAGCCTCTTACACCATACAAAATCACCACTTCACAATGTTGTAGAATACAAGGGATATGCTATGGATCTTGTAACAGAGTCTGATTGCTTGTTGCATACTTCAAGGTTTATAGAGTATACAGACAGACGAACCTGGCAGAACCTGCAGATGTCGTCACTCAACCCCCAAAGTTGGAGTGAAAGGCATAGGTCATGGACAAAATGAAATATACCTGATCCGCTCCGGGGGGGGGGGGGGGGTCTTTAAAAAAAATTGTACGGGGATGCTCAAAGTAGACTTCAGAATTTTGACCATCTCTATACCTCAAAAAGCGTGATTTGTGTAACCCATCTCTATACCATTTTTCTAAAATAAGCACCCAATTTTGGGAAAATTTGGTGCAATTGGGCGCATTGGGTCTGTGACGAAAACCCACCCATCAATATACCAAAAATTACGAAAATGCACCCCAAAAAGAA
>JXSR01S003577.1:47374-58059 GCA_000969725.1 Ophiothrix spiculata
ATAGAGTAAAACAACAGGGGATTGGGATATTGATATTGATACATGTATGAAATATTAGTGAAAATAGACAATAAATGCCTTGAATCAAGGCTAAAATGAACCTGCTAATATTTATTATTTACTGAGCTAACAATTATCAAAATGGACCAAAGCAGGGCTATACAAACCCCCTCCCCCCAAATGACACTTAACCTCTTAAAGTGACTATTAATTCTCTTGTGTAAAATCTGCAGGTAAAATTCTGAAAATTTTCCAAATTTTTGACAATTTTTGCAAAATTTTGAAAAATTACATCAAATTAAGAAAATGGTGGGTCTTTGGGTGTTAAAGATTGGACTGGTGATTTTGAAATTCGGACTATCCAGCCCTTTTAAATATCTGGACTGGTGATTATTGCCCGGGGGGGACTTACATATGTGGGCAGAATATATATTTCCGGCGGTCATCAAGATCCCCTTTTTCAGGCCGCCAGGCCGCTCACTAGATCCCCATTTTCAGCGTGATTCAGTTCTTTTGACCCCGTTTTTGAGAAAAACTACAACATTTTAGCTCTGACTGCAAAAATTGCTCAGGATATGCAAAAATGTTCACCTCAGGAGGCTATTTTCGGTCAAAATTTTAGTTCACTAGATAAAAAAAAATCAGTTTCAAAAGTCCATTTTTTACTGAAAATCAGTTCACCTGACCCCCATTTCGGCACGAAGCGCCTGACATACCTACCACTTTCAAACTTGAGTGCCCCTCCCTCGCAGATTATTGCAGACTACCAAGCTGTCAAGACTAGTGAGCAGTCAGACTAGTGAGCTTTTCAACTTGCAAGCTGTCCCAAAACAAAGCCATATAATAAATAGACCATTAGGCCTGGGACTTTTCCCGAGTAATTTGCTACCAGGGTACCCGACTTATTTTTCGGTCTGGTACCCGACCGTATTGATAATTGAGCATTTACAATGTTAGAACGGGAACGGATACTGGTGTACGGGTTTGACAGGTTTACTACGACAATATATGATGTCTCAATTACACCAAAAAAAATTCGCCGATTGTGGTTATTTATCATGTTTACCTCGATCAGATGATTATTTTATCATAAATTGTTGAACACAAACATTTTTGGTTCAAAATTCTATGATTTTATTGTCCAGTTCGGGTAATCAGTCGGCAGATTTTGTACCTGGGTAAGCTCATGATGGGTGGGTACCCGGGTTTTAGTCCCAGGCCTAGTATTAATGTACATGTATATATAGGCAGCAAACTCGGCTACTGGGTTCAGGCATACGAGGGGGTATCAAAAAGTTTTGAACTTTATCTAGAAGGGATTAAGCTATATCAATGAACTTTTGTCAGAATAGTCACTCGTCTTTATATACATTATGGTACAGAAATTGGCTCATAAGTAGTTTTACTTTCTTTACAGGTGGCGATTGATGTCATCTACCTACCCGCTTAAAACATACACTGCATGGAGGAAATTGAGACATGCCGCGTAATAAAAGTTATGCATTTAAAGGATTACAGGGCCCAGTCAATCTTATTGGCACCACCAAAGTTTAGTTGTTTGATACCATAGTAAACAGCATGGTTTTCTCTATCCATTGATACCAAAATTATGGAAATTGGTTCATGAATGACCTCACAGTGGTGTAATAAACCATGGCCTACCTGAAAATGTTGATTTTCATTGAAGTATAAAATCAGATTTTTTCAATAGAGAGGATCCCTACAATAACGGTCTGTAGACAGTCAGTTAAAAGTGGGAGAAATGTGTTACTTTCCACATTGACTATGCAAAGATGACTAAACTATCTCATAATAACATATTGCTCCTGTCGCCATTCCTTCTGGGTAAAGTTTAAAACTTTTTGATACCCCCTTCGTACATACCTCGTAATCTTTGGAAGGAAGCTGATGGTCACGGTTTGTAGACCCCATATTCAGTGGTGTCGTTTCTGTCATTTGTCTCTGCAACATTAAAAAAAATTGTCAAAATTACTTTTTGTTGTTTTACTGGAAAGCAAATCCCATGCAGTGGCATATAGTCGAATTGTCACTGACTATTGATGACACCGTCACAGCAAGCTCTTGCATGTAGGTAGGATTTTTGCAAATTGGGTATGTAAAAAAATAGTTGGGTGTGTAAGTTTTTAGAAGAGAGTATTATATAGATGTATATGCCGTGTTATTTGAAAATTGGCCGTGATTTTTCGAATATGGCCGCGTAAAACACGGCCTACACTGGCTAAAACCTTGCGTCACAGTCTTTTTCAACAAACAATGAGATTTGAAAAAGCTGTGAGACTCTAAAACAGTTTTGCCAAAAAGTTACGTTCATATTTCTTCATAAAATGGACAAATTCAGAAAAGGACATTGTTTCACATCAAAGAAGTTTCTATAGACTCACCAGGTATACACTGTATGCAGCGCCCCATGAAGGAGCATTCGCACAGGGGACCCACGGCTTTACGTGGCTGTCCGACCACGGAGCAAGTAGAGTAAAGTTTCTTGCCCAAGGAAACAAGGAGACGAAAACCGCCTGGCCCGGGGCTCGAACCCACAATCTCTGTATTACGAGACCCGTGCTCTAACCGCTCGGCCACGCTCCCCTCATATAATATATGCATGGCAAGATCTTTTCGTTTCAAGCAACATGGAGTTAGGGCCTAGAAAAAGATTGGTTGTTTGGCGTAACATAAAAATATCGGGTAGGTAGGTCAGATTTTTCTGGGTTTTTTTCTCTTGGCTTTGAAATTAACATCTAATGACTACAGGACACACAGACTAATGGAGCAACAACATTCTCTATTCTCAATCTTTATTTTATTAACAGTCTGGACTTTAAAGGAGCTTGGTCCGATTTTTCAAAATTTTCAATGTCATATATGAAAGAGGTTTAAGTTTCAAATTTCAGGACAATTGGTCAAGCGGTTTTGATTTTATGTGCAATTTTGTATTTCAGAGCCGCCCATACGTTACTGTATAAATTAATTATGGTTACCATAATTAAACACATTTTCATGCATATCTCAAAAACAGTACATAGCTGAGCCATGAAATTTCACATGGGCTATGAGAAAAACATGACCAAAATTTTGGTACCAGAATCTCAAAAAGTTTGAAAAAAAGTTTGAGCAATCAGACCATGCTCTTTTAAAGCAGTGCTAAAATCTGCTACACAAGATTTACAGGTGAATTCACACCCTGCCTGAAAGTGAGAAGTATGTGATATGGTTACGCCAAACAAACAATTTTTTAGGCCTTATTATTATTACGCCTACTCTGTCTTGAGTTGTGATCGCCTCTGGCTCTTATTGGACTTTTATAGGAGCATGGTCCAATTGGTTCAATTTTTGTCTAAAGTTTTTGAGATTTTGGTACCAAAATATTGCTAATTTTTCTCATTTAATAACCACTGTGAAATTTCTCAGCTTAGTTATGTTCTGTTTGGGAGATATATGTGAAAATGTGTCTAATTATGGTAACCATAATTAATTTTACACAGTAGCGAATAGGCAATTCCAAACACAAAATTGGCCATAAAATGAAAACGATTTGACCGATTCAGCTGAAATTCAGAACTTAAACCTCTTTCATATGACATTGAAAACGAAATTTTGAAAAATCGGACCAAGCTCCTTTAATCAAATCTCCCATACCTTATAATAGGGACGTGCCATAAATTCAGGTACCAAAATCAGGCACTCTGGTATATTTCAATCAGGCCTTTTCTTCTCAAAAAATTGTATTTTATTATGTTTAATAGGTTTTCTTTTTCTTTTCCACAACTTGCACCAAATTGCAAAACTTGAGCATTTCTTTCTCATAATTTATAGGCCTACACAATTTGCACCAAAATAGTGGTACAATGATGCATGATGGGTTCCTCTTCTTGAGGGGTGCAATATCCCAAATAATGTTCCTATACTTTTACACGTAAAGTAGGGGTCTGAAAACGCTCTGTATCTCTGTAATTAGTGATTCAAGCATTCTAGATTTAACTTTGTTTTCAAGTTTTGAAGCAAACCTTTCAGAAATCATCAAAGAAACAATATGTTGACCGGCTTGTTTTCCCGATAAATCAGGCGATATTTTGTAATGTTTTTGCCGGCCTGTCATAAAAAAGCCCGACTTGACCGAGTATTTCTAGAGACACACATATTTGTTCCATCTTTAATTTCATTATAAAATGTTCTGTGGTGCTGATTTTTTTTACACATTCACAACTATTTCTAAGCTAAACAATTAGCATAAAATCAAAATAAAACATAGTCCCGTATTATTTCTATATAAGTCAAAAAAAAAAAAGAACTCTGTCTCAGCTTCCTTAGGCAAAAAAACGTAAGCGCTGCGCGTTTTGTTTTGTATTTAGTCAAAAAGGCTATGCGCTACGCGGAAATCTTTTTTTTTTGTTACGTTTTTAGGCCATTATTCTTTTTTTTTGTCTCTCGATGTAAGAAAAAAATGAAAAAACAAAAAATCTCCTGAAAACCTAAAAAAAAAGAAATGCGGTAAAATTCAAATTTTTAACCCTATGCGCACGGGAAGCTGAGACAAAGTTCTTTTTTTCTTTGGCCTAATATAATTTAATGTCCTATTCCACCTTTATGGTTTAAAAACCTGGCAAATTTGCCACTAGCGTCACTACGTGCAGCGATTTACGATATTGCGACCTGAGAATTGATTTTTGGAAATTCCCAATAGCAGATACAAGCTACCCATGCAAGTCAAACTTGTGTACGGTACCCTGTTCATTATTAGTTTTATTTAGGCATATTATTTTTATTATTTATACAAAACAAATTAAAACTTGTACTGATTGATATCATCATAAAGGTGAAGGAATATTAGGGCAAGGATAGTCTAATGATCAGATTTAACAATGGTGACCACGGCTAATGGTGCAGATAATCCATTGTGCTAGGGTCATTTATATCAACTTATATCAACTGATTGGATTTAACACCAGGAATATTATCATCATACTTTTATGACTGGACTTTGTATTATTTTGGAAGAATAAAGTGATTTTTGTTTGAAACTTTGATGTTTCATTTTGTATTTTTACTGTATAGCTGTTATTAACTTGGACTACTGTAACAGTACCCACTTCCTGTTTATTGATTGTTTACCATTGACTTGTCTACCGACTGATATATTTTGACCATCAAATAGGGTGCAGAAAACATATTTCGATAAGAATGAGGTACACTTGATCATAGTTCTATGCTTTAAAAAAGTTCAAACAGAAACGAAACCAAAGCGGTTCCCGAACCACTAGTGTTGCCTGATTGTGTGATAACCCTTGACCTCAAATAACCTTTAATGTTGGTAAGCACCATAAGGCATTGTATGATGCGAAGTGCAATTAACATGGGATTTACCCAAATAAACAATTTGCCTCTCCATCTCATGTGGGGGGGGGGGGGGGGGCGTCTGCCCTGAATCCATTTCGCCAATACTGGTCAGAACCTCATGATCCCCCACATACTTGGCAGGTCCCGAGGGACTCGTTACCGGCTGAAGACACCTGGTGGAGACGAGTTTATGTCCTTTTTGTCCCTTAACCCTAGTCCCCATATCCTGTTGCTACGACCCAAATTAATGGACCACCCATGGCTCTGAAACGGGACACTGTGCACTTTCAACTACCATGAGGGACTATGATTGTGAACGGACACTATGGAGGACCCTCAACGGCAAAAGCAACATTAGCCTTGTTCAAGGCGCTCTAAGTTAGTAAACTTTACAGTTGTCTCACTAAACACGAATTTAGTAGTGGACCCACAGCATATATTGTCAGTGAGCCAAAGGCAAGCTTTCAGCATCAAGCTTTTACTATTGTCACAAAAGCCTTTACAACCATGAAAGGGCAACTTGCTTTGAACTATCGCTTCAATGGGTCAGCTTATTACTATCCAAGTCCAGAGAGTGTATTCAGTGGTGTTCTCAATGCATGCAGTGGTTTATACACTGTTTGGTACCGGGGGTAGCGAAATTCCCAGCTTTAGTGCCAAAGGCGAGCTCTAGATATAGGTTAGTTACTGCGGCTTCGGCCGCAGTCAGCGAGCCGGAGGCATTAATCAAGGTAGCTAGCCGTAAGGTGTGTTACAAAATAATGAACAATAGCTCCATTGAAATGTGTGTGTTGCAAGGCTGCCGAATTCGCTTAGCATCAGTGCCTCATATAGGATATGAGGCAAGAGTTCAGTGCAAAGCCAGGCTCCATCCAGCCTCAACACAGGCCTAACGATGTACATTCATCTTATAGGCCTGAGAGAATCGAGTTTGAAATGAGATTTGCGAGCGCAGTTTTTTGACCATTCAAACTATTTATGTCACTTAACAGGCATGAGAACACACATCTATAAAAATACCTGAAAATGATGAAAAAAGAGCAAAAATAGGCTGAAATTTAAAGAAATTGTTGATTTTTGAGCATGAAAATACCTGAATCCAGGTAAAAACATGAACATTTTCATGCCTGACTTATACGTGCTCACATCGACTGTTCTATCAGGTCTCCTTGAAGTGAAGAACCATTATGTACCTGTCTTTTTTTTTTATCAAAAAGCCGGTTCGACATTGGAAAAAAAAAACGTCATCAGATCCTGATTGCAGTACTTGATTTTTGTAACAAATAACAGCTTACATGTCGGTAAGATGTAGTAGGCTATGTAAAATGTTGGGATATTTTTGCATGGTCAAAAAAATGAACTTTTCAAGTGTTGTCTTGTAAAATAGTAAAAAAGATTTGCTAAATTTCTTACTAAGTGTGCCTGGGATGTACTTGAAAGAAAAAAGAACGCTCTAAAAGTAATGTCTGTAATGGTGGAATTGACCATTTTACAAACTAAACAAACTGATCAGCACTTCAAAATTATTCAAACTATTAAGCAGTGATATTCATTTGGCCCTATTCATATTACATCAAATTCAATTTAGTCTGTGCAGAAGAATAAGATAATACACACTGAAAATGTTAACTCCCATATGAGAGTTTGTGTGTACCGCTTCCCCTGCCCCTGCTTCCCCGGCCTCGATCCACCACCCTGTCCATCATGAATTCTTTTAGTCACAGTGTTATCATTAAAAATGCTAGAGTATTCCCCATTACAGGGCTGAGAGTGCATAGCTTAAAAATAATACCAAAAAGCATAGCAATACCTTCGTATTTGGCAGAGATACCATCAATTCATTCAAGTCGAATTTTGGGTGGCGAGTTCAAGACGCATGGCCATTGTTTTGACCTTTTTCCAATTTCTTGAAATCATGACTTTGAACTTAGCAAATCTTGCCAAATGTTCACCTCGATTCTCTCAGGCCTATATATAGATGAATGTACATCGGAAGGCCTGTGCTGAGGCTAGGCTATAGTCTAGCCTCAACACAGGCCTAACGATGTATATACATCTTATAAGCCTGAGAAAATCGAGTTTGAAATGAGACTTGCGAACGTAACTATTTATGTCACTTGAAATGCTCACATCGACTGTTCTATCAGTATCAGTTCTCCTTGAAGTGAAGAACCATTACGTACCTGTCTTTTTTCACTGCTCTTCATTAAAAAAGGTGAAATTTTGCGATCATTTTCTCAGCTCATAGGCTGTAACATAAGCCGATGCTCGGATGTGCACTGACGTGTAAATGACAAATGTTATGATTGGGCACTACCGGGTCACAAAGGTCACAATTAATTATGCAAGTCCTGTGAGCGATTTTTCACCAAGTGCGCCCAAAATACGACCCAAATACCGACCCGTAAAAAAGAAATACGCCCAGCACTAGTTTTAGACAACCCACACGTGATAATTTCACACAGCCGTTGTTGTTTATAAAAAGCCGGTCAGACATTGGAAACTTAGCGCGGAAAAAGTCATCAAATGCCGACAGAAGTACTTGATTTTTGTACCCAATAAAAAGGCGTTATTTCGGTAAGCTTGTAGTATATGGGGATGTAAAATGTTGGAATATTTTTGAATGCAAAGGTGAAAAAAATTAACTTAGTCCTTTTGCAGTAAATTTGCAGTTGATTACGGTATCGAGATTTCCGCGAACTTTTTCCATACGCTAGGCTAGTCTTGCGCATGGAAAATGTTTTTGTTACCATGTTGTAGAATACGATTCTTACTGCATTTGCAGCAGGCCTAGAAAGTGATTTTTCCCGTTTTTTGGTTGATCTTTTTTAAAGTATGGATTATTTAGATGATCAAGTACCTCATTCTTGTCAAAAAACGTTTTCTCCTCCCTATTTGATGGTCAAATTGTTTTGACCTTTTTTCATTTTCTTGAAATCATCACTTTGAACTTAGCAAATCTTGCCAAATGTTCACCTCGATTCTCTCAGGCCTGTGTTGAGGCTAGCCTATATCGTCCAATGCGTCATTGGTCCAATCTTGATCGTAAAACACGATTCGACTCACTGCGATGATAATCTTGTTCATTCGGATAATGCGGGGAACTATAGAAATTCCGTAGAGCATCTACCCTACGCAAGAACAAATGACCCGTAATGTTAAGGTGCCTGTTAATCCCGGCCGTTTGTTCTAAAGCAGAATTTAATTTTTCTGCATTTTCTGATACTTCAGCATGTTACCTTTTATTACAGACAATAAAATACTACAAAACAAAACTTTTAAACTTATTTATAGGTAAAATTGAAAGATTATTTTGACATTTGACAGTAAAAAAACATGTGGCTGTTGGCGGGAAAATACAGGCATAGATACGCGTCCTATATTTTGCGTATAGGTTGCGTATTTTGATGTGCATGCTTTTTTACGCGGCAACAAGTACTGCGTGCGCGGGTGAATGGCAATGCGTTGCGTTATGTTCTTGCATGAGCACATTTGTAAAAATCCCGCAATAAACTTGTCACTGTTGTAAACAAAGACCAAATAATTGAACATTGGTATGTTAGATTTCTTTCAAAATTTACAAAATAAGGAGCTAAAAATTGGATCTGAAAGTTGAGCACAATACTTACCAATAATATCAATTACATAATACGTTTTCATGTCCGATACCCAAGGTTTAGACCTCAAAATTCATGGGTTTTAGGTCAAAATCTGCGATTTCTTCATTAAACATGGGATTTCTCCTTTTCAGTTTTGATGAAAAAACATCAATTTTTCGGGAAACGTAACTAAAAAGTACAAGGAAAGCTTTTTTCTCACGCAGTGAGAATGTCTTTGATTTGATCAATTGCCTCTTCAACAACAAATCTCTTTCTATATGTGCACAAGACTTTAGAGATGCATTGGACCTTGAAAGCTGTTAAGAGACTGCTTTGTGTAGATAAATACCACTAAAAATCATTTGGGCATTACGTGGTGTTGATCAAAACACTGGGACTTTGGTTTTTGGCATGACTATTGTGTTATGACCTTGCAAATAAACTGTTTATTGATACAGTCATTGTGATTGGTCAATTAGGCTAAATATCATTCCTCCATATATATAGAATAACATTGTATCTGTATGTCAAATAACTCCCCAGAACTGAAGTGTGTCAAATCCTTTTAAAAGAAATAGATCTGCTTTTAAAATTACTTCTGATTTATTAGATAAACATTTCATGATACCATATTGTAAAATATTAATGTAAAACACCACCTCCAAAAGCATAGATTTTGAAACTTTTAACACACATTTTTTGAGCTAGTAGGGAAATGTGGGGCAATCTGTGTCCCACAACTTAAGGTGGAAGGGGAGTGATTGGGTGGTAAAAAGTTCATTTTTCTTCTTTTCTGCCATAAATAAAGAAGACTTCAAGCTGTAGATTGTTTTTTATTTGACTGAAATCCGACATTCCATTCAAAAGTTATGACCTGTCAAACATTTGCTAAATACGACAATTTTTGTCCAAAAATCGCTTTCCCATAGAAAATACATGTATTTAATTTCTTATGTTTTTCATTGTTTTTCCCAAACAATGTTACCAATTTTTGGTTGTTCAAATTATTTAAATCAATGGTGAGTCATCCACATAGAATTAATGTTGTTATCTAGATTATGCTTAATATTCCTCACTAAGACTAATTTTGGACTATGTAAATTATGATATTCAGTGGTTTTTTACCGACAAATTGACATTTTTTCCTAAAACGCATTTTTCTCGCATTTCATTTTTCACGAATTGGCGTTCTTTAAAAAAATGTACTGGGAAAAGTACACCACCTAGAGAGCTGAAACTTTGCAGAAATAAGCTTAATACTAAGAGCTAGTTATTGGTCTACTTTGATTACAAAATAATTTGTACTTTTCTATTTATGGCCAGATTCCCTAAAATTCAGGTGGAACAGATTACATTTTTATTACATTTTTGTACACTACACCCCCTCTAGAGCTGAGATGGTTGCCAAAGTAGACCAATAGATAGATCTTTTCAAGAGCTTTCATTTGACACCTCAACCAACATTCTACGATGTTCCATTGCAGAGTTACATTTTTTTTAAAGTTTGTGTGATTTGCGTTAATTAAATATGCAAATTAGGTAATTAATATGCAAGAAATTGGAAATCGGTATTATTTTTCAATATTTCGTGGTATACCCATTACTTACCCAAAGTCTTAAGTTTCTCTCATATGTATTTTAAAAAAACTTTCAATCCCTCCCCTTCTACCTTAAGTTACAAAGTGCATATGGTACTGGTGGTAACCATGCAAGTTCCTATTTTTTTTCAAAACC
>JXSR01S003578.1:35693-56136 GCA_000969725.1 Ophiothrix spiculata
TTTGTGTGAAAATATAAAGCAGTACCATAAGTCAGACATAATATGTGAGTGGCCAATCTGTTATGCACAAGGTGATTTTAATAATAAACATGTTTACTACAACACAATGGGCTGATAGGAAGTTATCTACTTGAGCCATAATAGGTCTTTTGTTTAGCTGTCAATCATGTTTGTGGTGTGTTGGACTTCAGACAGTGCTATTGTGTGATACATGTAAACAACTACAGTAAGATTGACTGTTACCATGGTTACATGGGAAATTCCCAAGTTGCTCATTAGTGAAGATTTGCCTAGAATGTTCTATGTAAGGATGATGAAATATTTATTGTGTCTGCTAGGCTAGAATGGTGTGGAAAAAAAGAGGGTTTTCAAGAGAAAGTTAAAGTGGTGTAAAAGGAGATGATTTTTAATATGTGTACCGCCGCGGCAAAAGGGTCCAGTTGTCGGTTCGTACATTGTAGCATATTGTTCCTTGTAGCATATCTAATGTATGGTATTTGTATACATCATATATGCTACAATGAGCATCATGTAGGGGTCGACAACTGGACCCTTTTGCCGCGGCGGTACACATATTTGTGGTCAGTTAGCTTTGTCAGCTATAGGAAGCTATTATCAGTCTACTTTTGCCAGCTATATTGGAGTTATATCATTGAGATATTGTGGAGGAATTGAGGCAGATTGGAACTAATATTATCAGATTATTTGCTGCCCTTTTGGAGTACTTTTATGCATAGCTGCTATTGGAGAAGTTTTATATATTTGTTGATGCTGAGTCGCTGGATCGTGAATCGATTTTATATTAACTGTGGACAAGGAGTTGTGAGATTGAAGAAGTCGTTTGAAGTTTTATATTGACTGAACATTATTCGGAACGTTTTACTCTTGGAGCTGAAAAGAATTATCGGACATTTTTGTACCGTTTTGGATCTGGGTTTGTGGACATTTGCACAGATGTCATAAAGGACTTTACCGTGGAATATTATTAGCTAACTTGTTCAAGTCAGAAGCCACTCGTGAGTAAACTATAACCGTAGATTAGATAGTTACACTGTTAAATTGTTTGTGTAAATAAATTGTTTGTTTATTTGATAAAATCCTGACTTACAGTGTATTTATTCTTGCTTTGCTTTAAGCTCGAACCCGAAAGGTTAATTCTGACCTTGATCCTTGTTTTGGATCGTAACAATTTTCTGTATTCTCACGCTTCATTAATACATACTCACATATCAAAAGAATACAAATGTAAGAAAAACAAGCGCTATTCATAAGGTTCGTTGGTTATCGTTTCCATTACATGTTCGTTTAATTCAAAACAAGAAATGCATTTTTTAATGTGGCTTTAAAAGACAAAATAGGCAACATTTGAAGCAAATTTTTTTGAATGTAATGAGGTAATGTAGGATATTACCATAGAGGTAGTGATGAAGTGTCACATACATGATAATCCTACCGACAGTGTGTCCCTATCATACATGACTTTTGCTTGTTTTGATTGACTGGGTTAGTATTTTGTAGATGTTGATACACTATAAATGTTTTGACCCAAAGTTGCATACTATTTCAAGTAAATTCACCTGAATTTAATTCTACATGTCACATATAAAGGAGAGGGCATGCATCCATTTTGTGCATTCACAAAAATATTAGTATAGATGTTAGTCAAATTTTTCACTCAAATCTTTTTTTGAACCAAATCATGTAATATTGATTCAAATTTAGTACAATTCAGTAGCTGTAACTTTCATTAGTTTTTGGTTCTAAGGGATTGCTTACATTTTTGTTACATCTCATTTGTAATTAAATACGACAATTGATGTATATTTTGGAAATATGATTGAAAAAATGTGCCTATATAATCAAACATACATTATGTATAGCAAATAATGGGGAGACTTGTTTCCAAGAAAAGGCCAGATCACAGACCGCAGACATGTTACCACATACCAAAAGCCAGACCACAGACCGGTTTGTCGACAGACCATAGAACAGTCTGTTTAAGCCGATGGTTCCCGCCGGGTCTCGTGCGTTGTAAAAGGGATCGTCTTACCACCACTGGTTTAAGCATACTGAAATCACAGACCAATGTGTTACTGGACAAAACAGACCAGTTTACCAATTATATTTTAAGCAGCTGATGTGAATGTCAAGACAAGTTCATGTATGCAGCATTAATATCTTTTTTCAATAAATAAATTATCATATTCAAAAGCCCTAACTTTGACATTTATATTAAAATCTCCTTTTCACGCCAACTATTTAGGCTAGTATATTTCATCACACTATGTAACACAGCATTTCTCCTTTTCTTTCCCCAACCTTCTTAAATGAAAAAGTAAAACATTTGCAAAGACAACATTATTTTTTAAAGACAGTTCTTGTTTTCGTTTGAAACCAAACAATATTTAATATTTTCACGCATTTGACATTTTGCTTTGCTTGAATTCCTTTAAAATTGTTTATAAATTACCATGTACAACTCAACATAATTTTTCTAAAAAAATATTTGACCAGTGTTTCATATTTAAAACTTTTAACAAAAGATGATCTTATCACATTTTGATATAATGATTTGAATATTGTAAGGTTTTGGGCATATTCTATATCATTAGTGGGCAACCTTTTTACTACCGCGGGCCAAAAAAGAGTTCTGACATTTTTCGCGGGCCGCATCCAAAGTACTAAAAAAGTTTATTGGATCTATGTTTCTATATACTATCATGACGTTTTTTTCTGCAAAATTTTACTTTGAATGTTTAGGGATTAATTTAAGTCTGGTGTAATCATCACGGCCACTACCGGTCGTAGATTTCCTGAGTTTCAAAGAGCTCTGATTCATTCTGACTGACCAATTTTGACTGGTGCTAACAAATAACCTGATTCATTCTGACCGACCAATTTTGACTGGTGCTAACAAAAAACTGGGCTCTGTTCAATAGTTATTTAATAATAATAATAACATAATTCCGGCATTTATATTGCGCCTTTCCAGTGGTTACAAAGCGCTGGCCATTATTATTACGCCGTAACAAGGGAATCGTCAGAACCATTTCGCCTTAAACTAGCCATTTGCGGCCAATGACCAAAGGCGCAGACCTATCAGCACTAAGGTTGTGATATTCCCCCCTAAACAGCTCCCCAATACGCTCGGGTCGACGAGGCAAGTGTGATAAAGTGATTTGCCCAAGTTCACAACACGTTGGCACTAGCGGGGCTCGAACTCACAACCTTCCGATCATGAGTCCTGCTCTGTTCCACTAGACCACACGCGCCCACACGTATTTAAATCAGAGGTCTTCATCTTTTATTCATTTATATTTGAAACAGCCGATGTGCTAGTCTCACATTTGCACTACATAGAATTGAAATATATTACACACGTTTGAGTTATTGTGAAAAACCTCTACAATGATTTCCAATAGATTCATTAACATGTTGCTGTTCCTACTCGGCATTGGTGTTGCTACATGTAAGTATTTTAACGATAATTGTAAGTATACTACAAAATGATGTTGGTTTTCCGTTTTCCGTTTTTATAGCCATACTATCATGATAGCAGATGGAAGGTTAGTCCAGAGGAAAGGGTGTGATCATGATTCATGAATAGGTCAGAAAAATGAAATGTAGTGATACATCTTTACTGTGTGGAAATCTAATGGCTTGGTTTCCTGTTCTCAGAGGAGCTATATTCACTTCGTCAGTTCAAATATCGTTTTGACGACAGTAAACAAAATTGTTTCTCATGTTTGTTAAGTTAGCATATTTGTAAATTGTAATTCCTTATCATTGCGTCTACCAGTTCATGTAATCCTACTGTGAAGTCTATTCATATTTACGAAATATTTGTACGTAGCAAACTGACAATTTTGTTAACCCATTACAAAACGATTACAATTTGCAATGCTACCGACGGTGAAATTCAGTTTTTATAATCGGCTAAAGGAGAACAACAGAATCGTGGTCATTTTAGGAGAGAAAATGTTCACAGAACTGCAATTTAACGGCACATTTTGTTCACACAAAGAACAAAAAAAGTAAAGGCGTTAACTAAATTGTAAAATCGTTGAAATATCAACCACGTAAAATATTATTTGACTGGGTCAGTTTATACTTTCCACTCTGGTTCTCTCCGAGGTACAAACTACTTTGTGCAACAAGTCTTTGTGATTACATTAATTCCAATGCATCTTCTAATCAATAACGGATAAACCACCAAACATTTGGCATCAAACAAAATGCAAGTGTGTGTACTGATTTTCATCATCAGGCCTCCGTTATTATAAATTAACACACAGCTGAGACTTCGACCTATTGTGTTTTCGCTCCATTATTTTGTAGGAACGGAGCGTTAAACAATAACTCTCCATTCGTGAATTTACAAGAATGGAGAGTTATTTACGAATGGAGAGTTATTGTCAGTGTATGATTAATAAGTGCAAAAAACAAAAACAATGATATTCAATCAATCAAAGGATATTTATCTATGCGAAATTTCTGTTATCGAACATGTCAAAACGGTCCATTTTTATGAAACACAATTTACATTAATTTTGTATAAATAGACAAAAAATATTTTATTTTAATGTTTAATCTGTATTTAATAAGTTTGCCTTTTTGTTAGTCAAATTTACAATACTTTTTAGGATTTTTCGCTTCTACTTTAGCTTAAAAATGAAAAGTGAGATTCTAGTAGTGGTCATAAGCCTAAATACAACAATTCCAAGACTATTTAGAAGAATAAACAAACATTTCATTTGTTGATCAGAAAAGACTATGTTTCCGGTCCGTTGTTGTTTTATTTTGCATGTCTCTTAAACTTCCGATTGGTTCAACATTTTTTCAAACATTTTGAGATTTAGATACCAAAATATTGCTCATATTTTTCTCATAAGCATGTGAAATGTTATGGCTGAAACACGTTCCGTTTTGGGGATATGAAGCGAAAATATGTTTATCTATGGTAACCATAAATAATTTACACAGTGAGTATAGGCAGCTTTGAAATATAAAATTGCTCATAAAATCAAAACCGTTGGATCGATTTGATTCAAATTTGAAAGCGTCTTTAGGGTTAATTTTTCATGTTAAACTTGAAAAGTAGGCTGCTAAATTTTGAAAAATCGGAACATTGTTCTTTTAATTAAAGGTTTTAAAAATTGTTGAGAAAAATCATAACTAAGACCGTTGACAAAGTTAAGACAAACAATTAAAATTGATCGTCTGTGGTCTTGATTAACTGTTTTGTTTTTGCTTTTGTGTGCTTGTTATGGATTCAATTTGTTTGTTTGCTTTTAGCTGTCTCCCGTGTCGGTTCCTCACGCCCACTGGCAATATTTTTTGCGATTATGATAGATTAAAATGTATCAAATACACCAGCAAAATGCACTTGCTTAAATCGTGATAATACTACTAGGCCTATGTGTTCGTTAGGTTATGATTACATAGCTTATATCATGATACCATTCGGGTGCAAAATTTTGCAGGGCACGTGTATGAATTAAACATGTTAATTAGTAGCAGGCAGTATATAGCTGTGTTAAAAGCATTATAGTTGGAATCGTATGTGTTCGATTTTACTACAGCTTATGCCTATACCGTATGTATACTGTACATTTCTATGTGATCACAGCCTTACCTCTTTAGTTTTGCTACAAGATCTGTATATTATCCCAGGTTTATTATCAGCATCACTTTTGACAAACATTCCCTGTATATTAGCTTCATTTTAGCACCCATGACATAATGATGTGAATGGGTGGATATCCCATCCTTTTGAATGATCATGATCCCATCTTATCTTTGATTGTCAATATATTTCCAACTGAAAATTCCTGCAGGTTATTGCATCAATTTATAGTGCAACAGATTCAAAAGTATTCCATTTCATGGTCCACATATTATCCCTGATACCATCATCAAGATATTGTACATCCTTCCCCTGCACAATGTATACAACCTGCAAATTTTCACAGCGCCAACTGCGGCCAAACATTGTCGTTGTAAGTTAACCGCAGCGTGACTGATGGTGACCTTCACCAAAACAACACCCATTATTAGAAAGTTAAGGAGTCTGAATATATTACCGGGTAAGTGGTGTCCCGGGGTATCAACAGAGCGGAACAATAGGTTGAACTAAATCACATCATAGATTAGAGAAATATGTGTAATCAGCCCGATTAACCTTGATTAATGTGTGGCAAAAATTATCACCCAGATTGTTTGGAACCAGTGACTCAAAGCATCCTTCACAACGAGTGATTTGCACAAAAGCCATGTCACTTCCGCAGCTCATTATTCACAGTGATTAATATTTTTAGAAGGCTACAACTGCTAGTATTTATCATAAAATCAATCATGTGGATATTGACATTTACGTACACACATGTTGTGTGCGATCGACATACATGTGCTAGCATGAAACCTGTTTTACATAGATGACAATGTAAAACGGTTTCAAGTTGGCACATGATTCTAAATCGCACACAACACCGTACTCGGGTTCATTTTGTGGGTGCACAAAATTGAGTGATAATTTCATTGTCTAAATTTTTGGTATCCATATCAAAATATCTACCATACTCCAAGGCTGTTAGACAACTAGTTGACTAAAAATCTTTTGATCCACAAATAGGAGAAAAAACGGTTTGTTTTCATACTTTTCATGAAAAAATCTGTTTAATCTTTCACAAACACAAAACGGTAGCAAAACCGTGAAAAAAATTTAGTTTACTAACAAGCCCAATATGTCTCCTACAAACCTTTGTCTTTAGATTAATCTTTACTATTAGTAATTAGACGCAGTACGTTCACCCGTGAATGTAATAAAATTAAGAAAAATTACCATAGAAAAGTATACAGATAAGCTATACGTCTCACCAGCTAGGGACAACGCAACTGGTGATTGACCAATCAACGAAGCGAATTAGTTCAGCAAGTGGCGCTGTGTACAGTTGTATAGTGTTTATACAGATGTGAACAGTGTGCCTGTTTGTTGCCAAATAAATATGGTATTGATTGATTTCACAATAATTGTCAACTAGTCCACATGTAGATTTTCTAAAGTGGTTCAATCATTTTGATCAGCTGGCATTATGCATATTAAAACTGTTAATGGAATAATTACTTTTTATTTGTCTCAGTCTCATGGTGTGTGTTAAGTCGGATAATGTCCTCGTTATCACAACTTTTCGGCTTCACCTTGGATGATTATGTTCCATGAAAGTTGTGAAACTCGGACATTATCCTTATCAGTATACATTGTAATTATACCGGTATATCAGATTAAAAGGTAACAAAAACTTGTTGCACTAAATATTAGGTAGCCCAAAAGAGCTACTACACCATGTACACGCAATGCATTTTCGCAATCACTACACGCGCGCTCTTGACATTCGGACCGTGCAGATTTATTTTGAGGGAATAAATTGATTTCATTGATATAAATTGACCCTATGATTTTTTTTAATTCGTTTCAATCGATGTAAGTTTATAACAATATCCTTGTTTCGAATTAGGTGTTTATTGCACACATACTTCCTTCCACCAAAAGAAAATATTTACGACGGATTACGAATGATAACATCTTGTCAATGGTGAATCAATGGTCTTTGCCTGTCCTGCGGAAATATTATGGTACGGTTAATTAGTTTTCAATTGTTTCCATAACAAATTTGTTGAGTAGAATTTGTTAACTAAGACTCCAACTAAAAGCCTGCTTTTTTATTGTTCTCAACCAACAATTTGTTAACAAAAACGTTAACTACAGAATTGAACTCGGTAACTGTCAATGTTTTGTTCTATTCAGATGCTGATTATACAAATAGCGGTTACGGTGTTCAGTATGTGTTCTCCATTCCAAAATTCATTAATAATCCACCAAGATTAATGATAACTACCAGCTCAAGAGACAGAGAAGACATCTTTGTTTCATTTCCAAATCAAGATTTTCATGAAAAGGTTACAAGAAACAGCGGTGTCTATATTACTGTGCCTGAAGATATAAAAATACGAGCTGGCGAGGGAAAGACAAACAAGACAATAATTATAAGAGCAAATGGTGATGTGTCGGTATATGCTATTAGTAATGTGTACCGTCATGGAGATGTGTTGCAGGCCATACCATCTTCACACATAGGTAACAAATACTACCTAGCATCCTATCAACCAAAGTCATCATATTACTCCTGTGCATGTATATCAGCGCTGTATCCCTCCACGTCAATTAAAATATCGACGCCATCTGGACATGTGACAAATATCACTTTGGCTCAGTATGAAAGTTATAGACATGATGCTGAGATTGGTGTAGATGTGACCGGTACAGTCATCACGAGTGACAAACCAATATCAGTTACTTCTGGGAGTGTATCATTGATACCTATAGGAACATTATATGATAAAGATGAGATCGTAACTCAGCTTCTACCTACGGGTGCATGGGGTGCTGTGTATCATATTTTCCCCTTCAAGTCATTGACGTTAGGATTCGTGTACAGAGTTTTTGCAGGTAACAGTAACACCACACTGCAAATGTCTGATGGTAATACCATACATATTGAACTTGGTGCTTTCTATGAAGGTGATGTAT
This sequence comes from Ophiothrix spiculata, assembly GCA_000969725.1. NCBI lineage: Eukaryota > Metazoa > Echinodermata > Ophiuroidea > Amphilepidida > Ophiotrichidae > Ophiothrix > Ophiothrix spiculata. Next base: position 44,281 of record JXSR01S003578.1, read on the forward strand.
CTAGGGACACTGTTGTTTCATTTGTTTCTGATCATGCTGTAATGGTGGCACAGTATATGAAGTCTTATGTTGCCAACACCCGGGCCAACACCCCTGGTCGAGGAGACCCGTCAATGTTAATTGTACCACCTGTCTCATCGTATACACATAACTTAGCATTCCCAGTCTTCGAGTACGATTTACCACATGATTACTACATCAATGTGGTAACTAAGTGCAACAATGTAGATGGTCTTCTATTAGATGACGCTACACCAGTGACGTCATGGGAGAGGCTTACCACAGACGACCAATCCATTTGTTGTGTAAGACACAATATATCCACAGGTTACCATACTATCACACATCCTGATACTGATGTGACATTCTTTGTCACTGTCTATGCTATTGGTGATGTGTTTGCTTCTAGTTATGCTTACACAGCCACACAGTTTATATCAGGTAAGTAGAAACACGAGTTTTCCTATTTGTGACCGTCCAGCCTGTATGAGCAGTAAATGCCAGAAACTTCATTTTTCAAATTACATGTCAAGGTCATAATTTGCCGAAATTGATTTTTGACAGATTCACAATTCTAGTGCTTACTTCAAAATACCAGCAAAGTTTCATTTGATGAAAATGATAGGAAATGTGAAATAAATTGGCATATTCTTAAGACGGTCAATAGAAAATGTAGGGCTTACTAACCTTTGAACGCGTTTATCTCAGTTATACGTTTTACTCCCTGACAACCTTTGACGGACCATAACTTGACTTCTGGAAATCGTGTAAAGTTCATTAAGGTGTCATTTTTACCCTTAAAGCTTGGTTTTTGCAAACAATTGAAAAAGTGGAAAAAGACAAGAGCTGGCATTTAATACTACTGTTTTGGGGGTGGACGGTCACAGTTTCTAATACAATACATGTTAAGTAATCAACAAAAAAGACGATAACAAAAATATAAAATCACAAACACACAAACCACAAACAAAAGACATGAAACATGAAATTCAGTTTTTTTCCTTGATATTTCTTCAATTAATCATTCATGGATTTCTTATATGTAGTTTAAACAAAATGATATGTATTAATTGGGTGATTATGGTGTGCTTGTAGTAAACGATTGTCAATTCCACACGTTATTAGAACTCAAATTGACAAAACTGCGTTTGAAACACTGACAATAATTCTTTTATATGATTCTAATATGTATATGTATATATATATATATATATATATTCTAAAATTCAAAATTGCGCCGTAACCGAGGTCGCAATGGCTGCCAAATTTATGTTATATGCACATAACAATGCGTTTCCGCTGTCATTTAAATCTCAATACGGCCGAAATTTAGACCTGTTAAGGTGCGTTTACATCTGGACGTATTGGCCCTCGACGTAGGGTAACGTATTCCAGAATTACAAGTTGCTGAAAGAAACGCAGACTTACTGATAAATTAAGAGTTTGGCTTGACTTTTGGTCACGACTTCTCAACGTAAAACAACTGTAAGCAACGTATCGAGGCGGCAAATGCTGGCCTTGGCTGACGTAAAAGTCGAATGCTATCGAATGGTTACGGCAACAATAACGTGACTAGAAGTTTGTCCTATACAAGGTTGTTTGATTAAAATCACGTTGATTTAAATAGGTGCGATTTAAATCACTTGGATTTAAAAAAAATGATCACTGACTGGTTTTTTTTTTCAATTGAATCATTTTAATTTCTCTACAAGCACTTTCGAAACAGTTTTGAAATAATTTTCAATTAATCTTCATAAGATGCAAGAACACAATTATAAACATTTTCCAAACAACACAATTTTTAGCAATAAACCCATCTTATGAAACATTAACAATCTTTTAGTTATGAGTTTTTGAGCTAATAATGATAATTGACTGGAATATGTTACAAACCCCAAAACATTCATGCAAAAGTGCCTGCATTTTGTTGATAAATCCAAAAGTGTGTCATTTTATGATTACATTTGGGGCTCGGCAATAATTACAACACAGTAGCCATAGAGAATTTTCAAGATGCTGTAAAAGTTTGCAACTTGAAAATGAATGGTCAGATCAAGTGAAATTTTCAGCATACATTTATGTTGTACTATTCTTATTATTTAGATAGAAAAGAGGCAAGGCTTCATTCAAATCGGAATAAAAAATTGCACCAATAGGCAATAATATGTACATGTAGAAGCTAATCATAACTTTAGGTGACAATCAAGTCCACTCCTTTGTTTCCTGTAACAAGGTAAACATCTTAATTTGAATTTAGGATCTATTCCATTTTAAAAGCTTTGAACAAGACCACTAGTTTTACAGCTTTTTCAGTCCCTGGTGGACACCAATTGAATCACTAAATGTAAAGATTTTTTTTATTTTTGTAACTTTTGTTTCATTTAATTTAGTGGATTATCTGTCAAATGTTAAAATACATATATATTTCAAAGATGATACTTGTCAACTGTATTTGGTCTAAAATCACTTCAAAAACAGTTTAAACCTGTTTTGTATGATCATGTTTTTTTGAATTCTAAAAAAATGAAATAAAATCCGATTTAAATTTAAAAAAAACGTGATTTAATTTTTAAAAATCCGATTTTTTTTCAATCTTTTTTTAACCAAAAAAAATCACCAACCCTGTGCGGGTGGTACAATAATTCCTACTCACAGCTCTAATAAAAAGAACTCTGTACAAAACTACAAAACACTGATAAAAATTGACTTAAAATATAGACAATCGTTTACAAATCGTAACCCACCGTTACAATACGCCAGCATCAGTTTACTTACGTTACCCAAAGTCGTTACAACTCGTTACCCACTGCAATATGTCGTCACAATGCGCCAAGTGTTGTTGACAACGAGTACCAACGATATTGTGACGACCTCTAAACGTATACAGACTGCTACAAACGATCATGGAGACGTCAAAGAACTGAGGGTTGCGGTTGCCAACGAGATCTCAACGACATCAAATCTTATTCTATGTCATCCCAAAATTTTAAAACTTGTAACTGAAAGCGACCGACAGTAACGACAACCTGCGTATGTTAGAGGCGTGTGCTAACGTGAACCGACTTTAACTAACGAGGACCGGCGTACAATTCAAAACTGCAATTCGCAGGTCTACGCTGCTTGTCGTTACCCCCAATACGCTCAGATGTAAACGCACCTTTAACAATTCAAATTGAGGAAAACTTTGCCTTTGTAATACACAGCATTTTTTCCTCTGATTATTTTAACACCCATTGTCTGTTATGCTGCTTTTTAGAACCTTTTTTTGGCATAACAAACATTACTTTTGCGGCATTTTTGATCTTAACCCTCGTCTTCCTAAAGGAGGGGTGGGGGTGGGGGTTACCGACCCCCCCCCTCCCCCCTCCCCCCTAACGGAAGATCGCCGATTGCACCAAAACGCAAAACAAAGCGACCCTGAACATTTGAGTAATTGTTTGTACATACTTTGCGGTCATTTTGACGAAAAAAATCGGGGATGCCACCTAAGGTGGGGTTATGGTAGACCGTCAAAGTCGGCGGGTAGGGGAGATGGTTGCCACCTCGGAAAATGTTAAATCGCCATTTTGAAAATTATCTGCATGCTATTGCCTTGGAACTTACAGAACATGTTAGAATTGTTGATTCCTTCATTTATTAGCAAAAACACGACGAAAATCGGGCATTTAGAACTTTTATAACGATTTTTTGAAAAAGTGGCAATTTTTGCCAAATGTCGATTTTTTTCGGAACGGAAATACTTTGTGACGTCATAATTACGTAACGCTTCGACCGGTTTTTATGATCTTGGTATCAATGGAAAGAGGAAACCCTTTTACATTCTATGCATTTATTGAGTCGGACCTGCCCGCCCATGACAAAAGGGCATAACTGACATATTGATTATTCTGAGATAATTGCTAATTACTGTGGCTGGCTCCCATTGATTTGTACATAAAATTCACAGTTTGAACTGAAATGTTGAGGATGTAGGAGTGAAAGTTGTTGTATTTTATATTTCTCATGTGTAGATATTGTCATTTTCTATCTAGTGGTGGTGATAACTTAATTTTGACAAAATTGTTAGTTACGCCCTTTTGTCATGGGGGGGGGGGGACAGTTTAGTATCTAACAATATAACTTTGGGGGTCCCAAGTTCAAAATCACAGGGGGGGGGGATAACCACCTCACCACAGGAAGACGTGTTACAGAAAAAGGCTTAATACGGGTTAATGCTTTTTGAGAAGGGCTGTATCTTGTGTGTTCCTCAAAGCAATTGCCTTTTCTCTATTGAATATTTTGTGTTTCTATCCTTTTTTAAAATTACTGCATTAAAGATATGATGCATACCTTACTCCACCCCCTTTATCATCAAAACGACTGCAAGTGCATACAAAACGAAATAACGAATACGGTTTACAAATTATTTATCAATAAATGGTGACATTGAATCCACCTTTTGCTGCCTACACCACCTCAACCAAGTTGTTCTAGATGACAGTTGCCAGCACTCACAACCAGAAGATGGTTAGATAAAGGGACCGTTTCTTTATTTTATTGAATGAAATCTTTAAAATGAGAAAGCAGCGTATCGCTATCAGTCGTTGTTTTCTAGTAATTTTTAAGAACTCTCTTTGATGACTGATACGCTATTCTGCCATTTAATATCTTGAAAACGTTGTCGATGTACGTGACATTTATTGTGAATCTGTAAAAGACCGTGAACATTTTCGATTAGCAGTGCTGAGGTAACGAGTAAACCTTTAACTCTCAAATAAATTGGCATGTTGTTCCTATTCAGAAAAAAATTGGACTACAAGTAAAATGACGACCTTGCAGATGTCAACACAGCAGATGACAGATTTAATGGATAAACAGAAGCCAAAAGGTAAATGATAAACCGGTTGTCAAAATACCAAAAATGGGTATTATATTGAAAAAAATGCTCGAAATGAGAGTTGCCAGCACCTCACTCTCTGTAGACGACCACGGTTAAATAAACTGACATGGATTATTTCCTTCATTCTCTCTTTATTTTATTGAGTGAAACTGTAAAATAACAAACAGCATATTATTGGCATTCATTGTTTTCCGAGATTTAACTCCTCCCCTCCATGATGACTGAGACGCTATTCTGCCATTTAATATCTTGAAATTGTTGATTGGATACATGACACTAATTGTGAATCTGTGAAAGACCGTGAACATTTTCGAGTTAACCTTTAATTCTCTATGAAATCCACATTTTTTCCCTATTCAGATCAAATTCTGACTACAACTGAAATGACGACCATGCAGATGTCATCACAGCAGATGACAGACGTAATTGAGGAGAACACGTCAAAAGGTAAACCAAAAAACTTTTGGATCTAAAAGCATTTGGAAAAAACAAATTTTGACCTACAAAAATGGAATAATACTCCTTTGAAGACCCCTTTCTAAATATCAGATTTGTAAGAGTCTTGTTGCAAATACATTAGAAAACCATAAATTCTAGCACGCTTTGTTCTTGTCAGATCCATACTATGGGGATATGTTTCAAACTGGCAGCTTTTCATGTTAATTCGAAGTTTGCAACTGCTCCTTACCCTCGGACTTACCATCCTACCATCAGGACTGCTATTAAAATATAGAATCATGATTTTCATCATATCTAGTCGAAAAATTCCACTTACTTGATGTGGACGTTACGTCAGCTGACAGCTGACGATCTACTGAGAAAATCAGCTGGCAACCTTGTTGCTAAGCAACAGTCAACAAGAACTAAGCACAGAAGATCGTCACTTCACCATCAGTGTTGATAAAGTCAGCTGTCAGCTGACGAAACGTCCACATCAAGTAAGTTGAATTTTTGGACTAGATATGATGAAAATCATGATACTAAGAATCAAATCAAATTAGTATATTACTATATCGACTGTGTTGGAATAAGATTATTATTATCATTATTTACAATAATCTTTGTTTCGCATTTAGTGTTTATTTGATCGTTACACTATGTTTATTTCATTAATGTGATATCGACAAAAGGACTGAAAAGAGTGTCAAAAAGAGCAAGGTTTTTCAGGGAACGACCAGGAACATGCAGATACACAATAATAGAGGTTTGTCTGGCTGATATCTTGTCTTACTCTATAATTGTGAACTTGGATACAAATGATTGACAAAAGAAGTAAATGCGACTCGTCATATTATACTGGTCGTATCCCAAAACTCCGCAAATTTTCCAAAAATACCCAAATTTGTCAAATTGTATCCTAAAACTCTCGGAAAAAAACGAAATGCCAAACTTATATACTATTTTATTCATTTCTAAACAAGATTTGCTTAAAATTTCACAAAATTCTACACATCACACGCCCAATTTTCTCCAAATTATATCCTATTTTACTCATTTCAAAGTAGATTTACGAAAAATACTAAAAAAAAGGTCAGAGACGCGACATTATTCTCAATTTTTCCCAAAATTATTCGATATTTTACTCAATTAGACTAAACTTTACCCCTAAAATGAGAAATATTTCCTAAAATTAGGCTCAAAACACCATAAACATCATAAAAATACTCTACATAGTCTCAAAAATCATAAAAACGTCATAAAAACGGCGTGAATTATTGGTAAAAATCATTAAATTCCCTAAAATCAATAAAATCGATTAAAAAACAATTAAATCGTTAACATCAATGAAAATCGATAAAGTCGACAAAAAAATTATTAAAAAAATATCGTACTTCACCTTTATATCAACGTTCAACTTTTATTCAAATTTGCCTTTTCCCAAATAATTCGATATTTTACTTTTTGTAATCCAAATTTATCACGCTCTTTTGTTCATATTCGAATACTTCTGCCATTTTGAATTTGAAAATAATTTGAATCATCCAATCACGAATAACTTCCGCCCACGTTTTCTTTATTCATACTTAAATATCACATCATCTGCCTTTTTGAATTCTTAAAATTTGAATTTTCCCGCCAACCGCCATTTTGAATTTTTTCAATCATAACTCAAACCGGAAATTCTGCCATTTTGGATCAAAAGTACGTTGACCTACTTTAACCACAACCTTACTACTCCTTTGTTATTCTGTTTTCTTCCCCTTTCTCTTATTTTTCTTATAATTATCTAATTTCTTTTTCTTATTTTTTTTTCTTCCTCTTTTTTTCGTTTTTCCTCTTTTTCACATATCAATCAATCAATCAATCAATCAATCAATCAATGATACAAGTACTTGCACAACATGCATACCCCATGGCTTTACGTGACTGTCCGACCACGGCGCAAGTAGAGTAAAGTTCTTGCCCAAGGAAACTTTCTTCTTTTTCTTTCCCTTTTCTCTGCCTTTCTCGTCTTTTTCGTTTTTTCCCTTCCCTTTAATTTTCCCCTTGACCCGTTTAATTTCCGCCAAATACTATGTCAAATATGTCATATTTGCATTCTTGGGACTATACAATGATATACTTACCCTATCGTTTATAGATCCTAAATACGTTTAATTATCGTCTTCCACATAGACCCAGGTATTGACCAAACAAAAGAACCAGGCGCACTTCCAACGGATGACAGACCTTCATTGAACTTTGATGTCACTGCTATCATCATAGACCCTGGTATTGACCAAACACAAGAACCAGGCGCACTTCCAACGGACGACAGACCTTCATTTAACTTAGATGTCACTGCTTTCATCATATCTGCAATTGTCTGTAGCTCAGTTGTTTGCATATCAATTTTGTGTTTCTGCTTCTTCATGAAACGGTAAGCGAGACTGTTTTGCCGTATTATGTAATTCAATGAAGATATATACAACATACACCCAAATGCTTTATTCAAAATGTTCGCTTGTTTCTTTAAAAAAATATCAAGAAAGTTTGCGGTAATACCAGGTGTCCCAAAAATGGTTACATGTAGAAAAATAAACTTGTGCTAAAACTATAGTAGTTAAAGAAATGAAACTTGGCACAAATTATATCACAACCCTTTTATAGATACTCGTAATGTTTTGACATACCAGCTTTATCAGTTTTTAAGATATTAAAAAAAGTAAATACCTATGGACCAGAAACCCATTTGTTCAAAATTAAACAAAATAATAATATTTTAATGTCTATTTTTACTAAATGACCATGATCACACTTTATATAAAACCAAATTTTATACAATTTTTTAAACAATAATGATTGAACTTGTTTTGGCAGCCATTTGGTTTTATGCAAATTAACCACGTTTGACAAGCTTACATTTTCCTACTTTTTAAATATGTTGTTCAGTAGGTTATCAACAGTTAATTTCAACCAAAAAATCTTGTGTTGCAATTGTGTCCAAGTATCCCCATGAATTTTAATAGATTGACTATATAGTCTATATCCATTCAAACAGATATGGTAGATTTATGTTCTCAGCATGCACAGTATCCATGGGATTTGAAACAAGTTAGCACCCAGTAGATAGTATTTGGGAAGAAATGTTGTTACTTACAAAGCCAGAATGACTTCTGATATTGTTGGACATAACTCCAGAACCATATTTCAGAAATAACTAAAAGTATACTTTTTCTGCTAATTGTGATGAGAGGAGCATGTTGGTGTGGTTTTGAACATGATTTGACCAATTTTGAAATTTCATCCCTTGATGGGCAGCCATTTTGCTTTTTGCAAATTAACTGTCTCTGACAAGCTTACATTTTCCTACATTTTGAATATGTTGTTTGGGAGGTCATCAACAGTTAACTTCAAGCTAAAAATCTTGTGTTGCAATTTTGTCCACGTACCCCCATGAATTTTCATAGATTGACTAGTCCTATAGATATAAAAGAAGTTTCTTATTCTGAGTTGTAAAATTCAAAGTGGCCTAATAAATGCTCTTGTTTTAGTATTTATCAATGAAAAAGTAGAAAACAATCGATTTGTGTCAAACACTAAGTTGAGTTGATATAACAAAAATAGGACTGATTCTTCTCCATTTTTTACTTTCACAGTAGCCCTGATAGCATATTAATTGACTTTCATTTCTACAGAAAAAGGTAATCTACTGACAATGCTTCTCCGACTTATGCAACAAGTTTACCTCTGTCTACAACGAAACCTGTTCCTTCTGTTGAGATGCCAGGTACACAGGAATCAAACATCGATCCAACATGGGATACCAGTGCTGGTTACATGAGACCGTTGGATAACCGAGGCTACCAGGATCTGGATCTAACGGCAATCAAACAGTCTCCCTATCAAGGCATATATTCAGAAGCAAAATAAACTGTACATTGCAGCAGTTACAATTCTCTAGATCACTAGTGAATGGATATAACTTTATAGGTAGAGGTGTTAGGGATATTTTGGTGCACTTTCTTCTAAAAGTACCAAATTTTGCCAATATGTAGCTTAGACCATACCGTTTTGAATTTTGAAGGGCGCCAAAAAGTGCTCCTTTAGGAGTCGTCATAATAAGCAAATTCAAAATGACCGCCATTAAAATCGCAACTATAATTGAAAAACTGGCTATAACTCATAATTGATGCCAATATTTAGGGTTTTTTGGGTCAGAGAGAACAGCGTTTTCTTAGAAAAAACAATGTTTTCTTAATTACAAGAAGTCATGTCCATTGCATTCTTTCAAAAGTGGCCTTTTCTTTATTCTATGAAGAGTTACGCTCTATTGATGTTGCTTGCAAATGTGGTTGCTCCGATTGCACAATTTTAAAGGGGGGGGGGGGGGGGGCTAGTACAAAAGGGGTTATGGGGATGTGCTGCAAATTCGGGTAGCAAAATCAGGCTTTCTGGTATTCCAATCGGTACTTTTACTTTGCAAAATGAGTTAATTTGATGGGTTTTCTTTTCAAAACTTTCGCCAAATTTTGACATTTCTTCTCAAAATGGCAGAAAATGTTGCCAAAATAGAGCAAATTTGGACAGAATAATGAGATTTTGGATTAAATTCGGCTCAAAATTGAGAAGATTTGGTATATGGATTTGTCATTTTTTCTTAAACAAGATGGTTCGCGAACCAGTAGTCTCGCCTGCGTATCGACCGCCTACTTAATCATTCAGTTGTGGGGTGGATCCCAAGGGAAAGGTCATACAACGGGGTCACCATTGGCACTTTTGATCGCTGGTCCAAGAGGAACAATTTGAGACCTTAACCTTTGAAATCGGACAAAGTTGAAAATTTGACCTTTCTTTTGACCTTTGACCCCAGGAAAAGGTCGGTTGACGGGGTCACCATTGACACTTTTGATCGCTGGTCCAAGACGAACAATTTGACACCTTAACCTTAGAAATCGGACACCTTTCTTTTGACCTTTGACCCCAGGAAAAGGTCGATTGACGGGGTCACCATTGACACTTTTGATCGCTGGTCCAAGACGAACAATTTGACACCTTAACCTTAGAAATCGGACAAAGTTGAAAAATAAGCTACATTTTATGCATAAATTATGCAAACTAAGCTAGTGACCCGTTAACCTATCTTTTTCGAATTGCAAAAAAAAAACATGCAAATTTTGCATGCAAACTTAGAATGAAAATAACTTCAACATAAAGGTGCAATTCATGATTCTGATGTGTCAAAAACCTCGCCTCTTGTCATGCCAAATAGAAAGAAGAGTACTACATAAATGCTGTGGCCCCATGCATGAACCCCATATCCCACAGGTTGACAAGTTACTCATCAAGATAAACTTTGATGTAATTATCTTCCCCTTTGGTGTTGTGTGAGTTGTCAATTTCATGTATAGGGAAAGTGTAGCAAGGAGTTCCATGCATGAACCCCGTATCCCACATGTTTCCAAGTTAGTACACGGGAGAAAACTATAGGTCAAAGTTTATCTTGATGAGTAACATGTCAACCTGTGGGATATGGGGTTCATGCATGGGGCCACAGATTATGTATATGATTCTGACCATTCGTTTTCAAGTTACAAGCTGTTCAACATTTTAAAAATCCCCAGTAATTAGAAAATGACACTTTTTTCAAAAATGCAAGCACATTTGAAAGAATGGTTTTGGGATTGTATCATGTACCAGTCAAGGACTCTTACTAGCTAAAAAAACCCTCAATTTTGATAGGGGTGACCTTGAGGATGAAAGGTGGATCCTGAATTGCCCTTTTCAGATCCTAGCAACACCCTTTTCAGGGATTACTGAACAGAATTTTTTTAATAACGGCTGATATTTTAAATGGGGCTTCCCCTAAACAGTGCCTTTATAAAGTACCTGGGGCCGTATTCATAAAGCCCCCCTACACTTAAACTGCAAAACACTTAAACTTAAGTGTTTCACTTACACTTAAGTGATTCCCTTTAACTTTTAAGCTCAATTTCTGCTTTATTGCAGTGCATCATTTTCATTCTTTTCACCAGACGACGGTGGCTATGCCTCCTTACTGTCATAATTTGACCGAGTATCCTTCCGCAGTGCCGCTCATGTAATTTCAATGATGTTAAAATAGTGAATCAAATAAACTTTAAATTACTTTGCTACAAATGGGGTTCACGCGTGAACCCCAGCGGATTTAGAATAATACAATAAAGTGTATCATTATAGAAGCACATTTGTTATAATTTGAAATAAAGTAAAAATATGATTTTTGTAACATGTTCAATACTAATGCGCTAATAGAAAGACACATAAAATGTATCCTAAATTTGCGTTTTGGAAATCCCCAGTCCCTAAATTTAGTGGTTTCTACTAAATCGCGACCACCCCAGCCTGCTTTTCACTGTAATTTTAAGGGCAAAAATGCTAACTATAATTTGTAAAAATATTTCCAAGTATTAAACAGACTCTATTTAGCCACACTTGATGTGTTTTATTTCATGAAAAAGAAAATCTTGTGAAATATATGCTAGAAAATACCCATGTGACCTAAGGGCAACTCTTAA
>JXSR01S003581.1:8743-26941 GCA_000969725.1 Ophiothrix spiculata
TAAAGCTAATTAGCCAGGGGTTGAGGCGGGTGTGGTTGAGGCGGGTGTGGTTGAGGCATCTTGAAAATTGTGCAACATTTTTTCTGTCATATCTTTTTAAAAATCCATTGAAGTGTCATAAATCTGATATGATTTTAAATACTGGTTATTGTCTATCAGAAACAAGTTGGAATTAACCCGAATAAAGTTTGTCAATAACGCTAATAACAAGTTAAAGTCAATAAGCTAATTTAGCCAGAGATGGGGCATAAATGCGGTTGATGTGGATGAGATATGTACATTTTGCATCAAATTTTGTTACAACTTCTCAATAATCGTATGAAATGTCCAAATTTTGGTATGATTTTTAAGATAATGTATTAGTCTATAAAATCAATTAAAAATAATAGTCAAATAAAGGTATTTATCAATTCTAACCAACTATTACCAAGAAGGAGTTAGGTATGGATGAAGTGAATGAGATGTTACCTCAAAAACATGACCTATACTGAGCTGATCAGTGCTGTTTTGTTTTTGACAGGGTTATAAGGTTTGAGAAATATACATTCAGACAAATAAACAAAGTAGCAAAAGAACCCAATAAAATTTAATAGAGTTACAAATAGAATTGCTAGCGCTTTGTGTTATACAGTAGTCAGCGAATTTTGCAGGCAGAATTGTGACCCACACACCCATATTCAAAGGTACAAAATTGCAACAAATGACAACATGATAACGTTTGTATTATTGACAAGTGTTATAATTGAACTTTAAAATCAGATAATAATGTTTTTCAATTTTATTCTCAATTCAATTCAATTAAATGTTTCAGTTCCGAGGAAAAATGCGAACATTTTCTCAATATTTTCCTTATAATTTAATCATTTGATACTATCTTTAATAAACTTAGTTTGTCACTCCAAGTTCGCCGCAGTATTGTACGTTAGGCTAGTAAATCTGTGGTTTAATGTAGATAGAGTTGCAACACAGGGTATTGTAGTAGGAAATGACAGTAGATGACCTCCAAAACAACATATCAAAAAAAAAAGGAACAAGTAAGTTTGTCAAAATTGGTTAATTTGCATAAAACACTGTATCCTGTCATAACAAGGAATTTGTAAAAATATACCCATGTCCGAAGTATGGTTAATGAGTTATATCCTGAAACGTTTAGAAATTTCACTCCCTGTTTAGGAAACTTTTTTTTTTTTTTTTTTTAATTATCCCATTTTGTTACATTTTCCTTATTTGTTGATATGTTGCTTTGGAGGTTTGTCAATAACTAAATTAAACCAAACAACCGTGTTTTTCAATTTTGCCGATATACCAACACGGATTTTGATAGATTTTACGTTGTTGCAAGTCACTACGTATTTGGCGTAGTGAAACAAAATTGCCGTAAAAACAGAAGGTCAGATCGGTCGTATTTGGAGTAGTGTAACAATATTGCCGTAAAACTTAAGCATTAGGTCAGGATGTGTATTTTGTGCGATGTGCAACGTCCCCGTTACTTTTTCATAACATACATATACATAAAATTGTTTCTATACTTGAAGACCTTATTGAAAAAAAAAGGGACTAACGTTCAATCTTGATGATATTGAGTTATAAGTTAAAAGAGTTAACCAAAAAGTTGGCAATTATTTTATTCCATTTGTCACTTCTGAAAAGGTATGTCGCAAAGGCCAAATTAAGTCAAAATTAAACATTATCTATGCCATTCAGGTATTGGTCTTCCGACAACTGTTATGTCATTTGTGATGACTCACCCCGAAAAGGGGGAATTTACAACAGAACACTTTTCGGGAAACAAATGAAAATAGGCAGCAAAAAATAAAGAAAATAATAAGAATTTACAGCAGATTGTCTGTTGTTTTGATCGCCTTGATCAATTTCAACAAGAAAGGTGTCATATTAAAGCTTAAAGATGCTATAACAGATAAAATGATATAAACAAAAGTGATATAATCTGCAAAGTCCCCCCATTCGGGGTGAGCCATCACTTTTCCTTAATCTATCATGTAGATAAGTATGTTAAGTCAGCTAGGAGAACTGAAACATACATGAACAACAAAGATGCAAATCTTATAAATTTAACAAAACCAAATTACAATTTATGAGAGAATTTGGTCAGTAAAAGTAAAATTCATTAACATTGAGTTTGTTTTGAACTAAATGACAGACTAATTAGGTCAGTACTCGCTAATACTTGGAATATACGGTTGAAATCGCACCGTGATTATTCATTAGATTTGTCAAATATAAATTGGCAGAACCTGATAACTATCATTTCTGAGGAAACCATTTTCAAACTTTTAATTACATTTAACACACAGAATGTGTCACAATCTGACAACTATCGTCAACAATGACAGCAAAACGTTTGTCCTTCTACAGCCAGAAACACGTAAAACATTAATCTTGTTTGCCCCCAAATGTACGAGCAACTTACCTTCTGAGAATTCAGTAACGTTGCACCGGTTGTTTTATTATAAAAATATGCCGATCTCTTGAATGATAATAAAACGTTAAATCTAAGATGTTAACTTCTTGGTATGGCAGTGCTTACACGGCGATACGATAAATCCAAAGTAACCATACATCAAACTATATAGTCCAACGATATATGTATAGTCTTTAAAGTCACGGTCATTCGGACGGTTCACGAGACGGAAGCCCTATGCTCTATCACGATGTAACCGGACTTGAAATGATAAGATTGGTAGATGGCAATTTAATATAACGTTCGATCGAGTACAATAGATGTTTTATATAATAAGCTTTTGGCGTTTTTGTAATCTTCGCCCGTTCTTATGACGCGTCATCTATGTGTGGCTTTTCATTTGCGTAAATAAGTTTTAAATTAGGTGACAATAAAAATAACATTAAGGCCGTTGTAAACTCAATTATTTTTTCTCCGACGTAAACCTTAATATCTTAAAGCAGATTCATTCCTTGTGTGAATTGAACTAAAACTGATGTTGTTTTTACTTGATTTTATCATGAGTACAAATACATTTTGTGTTGGAGTTTGTTTTATTTGCTTTCCTCAGTTAATGTTAATATCGGGTTAACATCAGCCTTAATTGAAACTTTACTTTTTTTCTGCTTCAAAAGTTTGTTCCATAATAGTGCCAGGCAGTGCTGGTGTCAGGCGGTACCATATCAATCTGGACTTGGCTGCAATGCACCCAGGGGGTACTCAATTTTGGTTTTGGTAGGGGTGTGCCGCTGGGAAATTTGAAGTACCACCCATGTATATACCAATAATTAAGAAAAAGGGACCATCCATATATCCAAATTCCCAAAATTTTGAGTCGAGTTTATACAAAAAAAAAATGTCCCCCGAAAATTAACGCTAATTTGGCGAACATTTTCTGATTTTTGCTTGAAATTTAGAAAAAAATCCGAAATTTTTTTGACGCAAATTTTAGAAAATTTTCGAAAACGGACTCATTAAAATACCACATTTTGCAAAGAAAAAGGACCCATTGAAATACCAGACAGCCTGATTTTGCTACCCAAGTTTGCGGCACATCCCCGTAATCACTTTTGTACTTAGTACCCCCCCCCCCCGCGGGGCAATGCAACGCAATTGTTCTCAAACAAAAATTGACCCGATAACTACAGAATCACGCATTGTTGTGACATGCTTGTAACTTTAAATGAAATCGCATACAAATTACGTTTTCTTTGTTTCACCTAAAAATTCCACTAAGCGTGTATAATAAAAAAATATGCAATTGCTATTGAACCTCATTAGTCAGATGTCTACATTAGGCCAATATTTTTTTTTTTTGGTTGCCCTCCACAGCGTTTTTCAGGGAGGGTCGGTCGGTCGGTCATTTTTTTCCCCCAATACTCCTCCATGGAGCGCTAAGTCGATCGGCCGCTTCAGCCTTCACAACTTCCCTCGCAACATCAAATCAATACAATTAAATACCTCTTGTAGTGATTTGGGACATTATAAACATTTTGAGGGTTGAATATCGAAAAAAGCAAAAATATGACATTGTTGGTGTTTTTTTTGTAGTGTTCGGTAAGTTTTGAACATTTTATCGAGAAAAAAAAATCAATAAATAAATAGTTTTGGTCGGGCTGAAAAATAGGGTCGGTCGGTGGAGGGCAACCAAACATTTTTTTTGGCCTTATTGTGCTCTTATACACACAAAATTTCAATCAGTCAAGTATTTTAGAGCACTGGCTTATTTTCACCTTATTTATCCTCCAGGGAGGGGGCTGGGTATTTTGACCGGATAACCACCCGCGTGCCAAAAAATGTGAGACCAGGACATATCTCGGGACTAGCAATATAGGGGTATCTAAATAGACCTGGTGCCCTGCAGGTCTCACACAATACAAAGTTAGGCTCTTCAGTCTCTCGCAGGGTATCGCAGTGAATGACTAAGCCATATTTTTAAAACAGCAAATTAAACTGATCCATATTGATGTTCTAATAAAAAACAAAATCAGCAAGAAAATTATGTGCAAAATACATTCCGGGAGGATCTTCAGAGCTGGCGCTGAATACTGGTTAGAGAAAGACACAAACCAAAATACTTGTCTCGAGTCTTGGTTGAGTCTCTTTGCCAATTTACTACATGACTGAAATTTTATTTTGAAACAGGTTCAATAGACTTGATGCTTGAAAGTGGCTTAAAATATATATGATAGCTCCTGATTTCTAAAACAGTTCTTTGGTTAGAAGGTTTCGAATAAAATTCTCAAGCAGAAAACAACCTTTCCGAAAGACTCTAATGTTTAAATGTGTGAACAGTTACTAAAAGTTATTATTGCGTTGGTTATGTTGGTATAACATTATAATATTAATTACTATAACTATAACTATTACTATACATTTATTTGTAAAAACTCACTTTCCTCTACTTTTGTTTACTCAAATGCAAATTATTGCTTGATTTTATTCGGTTAAAATTCAACATGACAATATACAAATGTAAAACTATAAAACACAGTTTTGATAATACATGATACCTACAAATTGATATAAAATCATAAATAACGAATATAAATTACAGTTGAATAAAACCAGGATAACTCCAAGGATAACTCCAAGTAGTTGCAGAAGAGGCGAACGCAAGCAGAATTTAAACAAAGACATAATTAAAAAATCACATTAAAATACACCAGGCCATTAAAACTTGGACCTCATTGGATCAAGTATTTGAGAGGTACCCATGAATTACACTTTTGAATACTGATATATTATTGATAAGCTTCAGACCTTTTGGGAGGGAATTCCACTCCTTTATTGCACTAAAATAGAATGGTGAATTACCATGACTTTTGATCTTAGGAACATGAAAGCTTTTTCATGAAAGAAATTGTTTGCACTACCCCTTGTATTGTACTAATGGACATTTGAAACTGAACAAAAATGTTCATGCATGTAAGAAGCACACATATTGTTATTCATTTTCAAAACATCACATAATTTCAAAAACTATACCCTGTTCTCGACACTGAGATATCTCAAAATGGAACGATGATTCTGATTGATGTGTTCTCTAGGAACGACGTTGAGAATAAATCTGACCATTTTATTTTGGGTAGTTTGTAATCTGTGTTTTGTTTTTTGACTCAGACCTGAGAACCATGCTGATGAAGCATAATCAAAGTGACATTGCACAAGGGCTACTTATTATTTGTCCGAACTTAAATATATTGAGTTTGACTAATTTGAACTAATTTAATCAAAAATAACAAACGAAAATTATTAAAGAATGATGCTCTGAAAAGACATAATATTGTATTACTTTGTACATAAAAACATTAATCAAGTGTTGGATTGTAGTTCAGCCCCGTTTCATCCTAAATTGTGTTGTTTACCTGTTTTAAATTCAAATTCTATCCATAATGAGGTCTTAAAAGACTTAAAATGCAATTTATTTAAATGTTAACAGAGGCGTTAAAACAGCATTAAAATAGGGTGGGGATATAAATTCAAAAGTCAGAATTTTGAGACGTAAAATTTGGAAGTGATTAACAAACACCATCAAAACAATTATTCTGACGCCAAAAGTAATGTTCTATCTTTTAAAAAATACCCAACCCCTTGAAATTGAAAAATGCCCAAAATGGTACGAAATTGCTGCAAAGTTTATTGATTTGAGTCGTAATGCCAGAACCACTCCTTCTGCATCCTCAGGAGTAAACCAAGACTAACCTTTTTAGGTTCCTTATATGACCCTTAAAACTATTTTGGATTGTTCTAAAAAATAAAAAGTGTCCTCAAGCGAGATATTCAAGATGGCCGCCAAAATTCCAGCTAAAATACTATATTTTCATTATAATGGCCTAAAAGTATCTTGTAAAACACTTTATGTTAAAAATTATCAATGAGATATGGCTTCAAGAGCTATAACAAATACATCAGACTCCAAATTATGTCATATGCATATTTCAAATGCAAAATGGCCGCCAAGATGGCCGCCAAAATACCCAATCTCAGGCCATCAAATTATTAAGCAAAATTACCAAAAAAGTATTTAACAGCTATTTTAGTCGAATTTGCATGGGGGTGGGGAGATTCGAATATAAATTAGATACTGCACATGTAAAAAAAAAAATGGGGGGTCATTGGGTGAGACCAAGATTGTTGGTATTCAGAGAATAAAAAATATGTGGACTAATTGGTTATAAAATGAGAGTTCATTTGGTGAAAACGTGATTTTTGGAATTCAGTGAGCGAAAATTTGGTATTTGGTGGCATAAAATAGATAGGCAATTTTGGTGCATAGACGTCACCATGGTATTTTATTTGTAGGTCGCCGGACTTCGCTGTCGGTAAATTTTTAGGGGTACCAATTGCTCTCGTACTAGATAATGTGTTTTTATTAGTAGAAAAAACATTTCAAAAAGAGGGTAAAATGAAAAAAATATGTTGCTGTTTGGCTGAAATATATTAAGAAGGGCAAAAAGGACAAAAAAAACACCTTTAGTAGGCCTTTTTTTGGAATTGCAATAAGCATTATCCTGTAATATAGTTCAGAATATTATAGGTGACTTTGTTTCGAAGTTTTATTTACTTGATATATTAATTAATTCAATAAGGGACAAAATCTAAAAAGTTTAGTTTTTACTTTTGTTAAAGACTGTTTTTGATACTTTTAAGTACACGCTCATTATCTAAATCCTCAAAAACAGTCCTAAATTCACCTTTGTCTTGCCAGGCATTTTACATTTTTAGGTCTAACAGGAGTATCAACCCTCATGTTGTTTAGCGAACATCAAGCATCCATCAAAACTGTGAGCCCCGGCCCCGGTACAAAATAATAATGGCCCCGAGATAATGACATCATTAATTTCGTTTTGAATTGAGAGTTAGTTTGCATAATGATTATATGGGTTGAACCGGAGTTGATGGTCACACTCATCCATCCCAAACGAGTTGTAAATGCAACATCTTGCCATTTTCACTTTTTTAAAATTTGCAAAGGCCATGTTATAAGGATTAAAATGATATGAACTTCACTCGATTTCCAGAAGTTATGGTCCGGCAAATGTTGTCCGAGAGTAAAATGTGTAACCGATTTTAACGCGAACAAAGATAAGTTAGCCCTATATTTTCTGTCGCAAAGAACACAGATATACTTCATATTTTGATCATTTCCTTGAAATATAACTTTGCTTGTGTTTTGAAGTATAAGCAGAAGGATTGTAAATCTGTCCAAAAATTAATCTCGACAAAATACGACCTTGACATGTATTTCCACCAACCTCTATAGCTCAAAATGTCATGAAGCTTGTTGCATTTACGGCTCGTTTGAAATGGAGAGTCACGGTTGTATACTATAAAAACGACTAATCGCGAACCAAAATTATTGACCCGGGAAATTTGATTTTGAAAGCGTGTTGCATTGATTCCGTCTTTAGCCTATTTGGGTGTAATTATGGCATGAGAACAAGATATTGAAATTGTTATTTTATATCAATCGGTTGTAAAATTGCACCGTGTCGGCATATTGGGCGGCAGCGCTTATAATTTAGAAATTCTGTTGGCAAAACTGCGACGTCCAATTATCTTGGGTGGATGACATCGCGTGTAGTTGAAGCAGAAATGCAAATGGAATAATACCGTTTTTTATGGAATACTACACATTTGACAAAGTGATGTAAGTGAAATGTCATAAAAAACATTTTTCATTATTTCCGCCATGGTTTAAGATTTTGAATCAGCATGTAGTGCATGAAAAACACATGAAACTGGTTAATTTTATACTTTAAATCCTCAAAACGCCATCTTGTATTTTCACACCCAAATCTCAAACTTTTCCAGCAAAACGGTTCATTTACGTTGTTAAACACTGCTTTAAATGTGCCGGCAAGCGTATATATGGTTAATAAAGGAAGATGAGAAATGTTTATAACGACAATTAGAAAGTTGTATTATACGTAAGGTGAACATTGATGCAATTTTCAGCGACGGAAAATATCAGTGCATAGAAACACGCAATAGCTCCGACATTCAATGTCCTTTCGATCATTTAAATGTTTAATGCCATTGCAAATCTTGAAAAACATATGTAATTCCACTATTACACCTTGACATTCAACATACCAAAATTTGAGGGAAATCGCATGATGGAAAATGGTTGAAATGTTACCATATATGAAAAGTAGCGTTAACGAGTTTGAGGTAGCCTGTTGATGCCTGTTTGAGGTTGATTGTGGACATGTAATCACTAGTAAAGATGTATATATAAACTTAAGACTCTATTCCTTATTTGCACCAAATATTGTGATAATCGGATATGTGTAAATGGTCCAAAACTTGCAGTAAACACGCCGTTCCGGTCCAACGCTCAACTAAAAGGACAGTAGCCTTAAGGTCCCAGATACTGTATATACCAATATTGGTAAATTCTGAGACATTCCGGTATTGAACAATTCTGGAAGTGTTTTTCTTCCAGTATCGTTGAATTTTATTTACAATACTGGTACACACATTTCATTCCAGTATCTGTCAATGCTTCTTTTTTTCCAGTATTTTTAAATGCTAAAAATTGTCTATTCAAGTAAAAATCAATTACCAATTTTACTCCATTATCAAAGAATATTGCTGTCTTGATTCTTTGAAGGTCCTTATTCTCTATTGTGTGTGTAGCTTTTCCACTATGTCAGTCCACAATCCTTTTTTTCTGAAACCTCAGAAAAGTTGATTTGAATGCCAACATTTATATATAACCAAGCAGGAATTGAAAGACTAAGTATATTGATCTTACCAACTAATCAAAGTCCGATCAATTTAGGGAGAAGAGGATTTTAAATCTTACTTTCCATGTGATGTGGCAGGCGTGCCTGCTTTCCAGTCGGAGGTAGGGGCCTATCAGGTAAAATGTATCTCCAAAATGAGGGGCTTATTCAGGAAACGACCAAGTTAATACAAGAACAGCTCCCACTCAAGACGTATTAAAAGTAGGAGTCATCGGTTTAAATTGCAGGCTAAAACCGAAGGTCTTTTATCAGGCTGACCCTGTTGATTTATCAT
Source organism: Ophiothrix spiculata (assembly GCA_000969725.1). NCBI lineage: Eukaryota > Metazoa > Echinodermata > Ophiuroidea > Amphilepidida > Ophiotrichidae > Ophiothrix > Ophiothrix spiculata. The sequence continues at coordinate 18,234 of JXSR01S003581.1, forward strand.
AACAGAGGCCTATTTTCAGACTAAAAGCTGATATGAAAACTACAACTTTATGTTACGATTTTGGACTATAATGCTTGCCTTTAAAAACAGACAGAATTTAAAACCAGTATTTTCAACCAACAATACTGGAATAACGACCAAAAATAATCAAAACTCTTGTTAAATAGTATGTTTGACCAACAATACGAGAATATTGATATAAATTGAACAATACTGGTATAAACCTAGTATTTTTGACCAACAATACTGGAATATCAAAACCTAACTTTCATATAATAGTATCGCTCAAATTTTGTGTACCAGTATCTGAGACCTAAAGTATACTTTTTCCCGAATTTGAAAACGGGTTCGTTAGTCCGAAAATGAAAAATGCTCCGTTAAAAATATCCTAGGGACAAACATATTGTATATGTCGCTCATTAATTTTTAAATTAAGAAACATCAGCAGAATCAGTCGATTCCTTGATTTCGATTCTTGTCAATATGCCATTCGTTCTTTACACGTCCATAGACTTGATTATTGTAGTACACTTTTCAGCGGCGTTCCTTCAAACGACGTTGCCTGTCTTCAGAGGATACAAAATAGATCTGCCAGGCTCATTTTCCAGTCCGATAAAAAATTTAAGATTGCTAATTAGAATAATCAATTATTTCTTAGGACTAGCGAACCCTACTTATTTGTGGACTGGCACGTTTGTGACATCGCACGGATATGTTTTTTTACTCTAAATGATTTAAAAGTAAAACTTCTCTGACATGTTAGCGAATTTTGTATTGCACTTTTCATAGATGATGCGTGACATATTTGGCAAATTCCATCGTGACAGGCGTGCCTTTTGCATGAACGTTTTTTTTTCTAAGAATAGCTGGTAAATTTTATCTACAGGCAATACTACGGAAACATCCCTATATGTTATAGTACTTCAATTATATCAGATATACCGGTAAGAAGGCTAATAATGTTAGTATTGTTGTTATTCTTCAGTTAAATTGTAGTTTAATTACTTTCCAGAGCTAGAAATAGTGAAAAACAAAACGTAACAGGCGTGACCACATATAGGGTTGAATCGTGACAGGCGTGACCGATTTTGAAATGTAATAGTGGAGAAATAAGCAATCACTGAATATTTTTATATTGCTTTGCAGAATAAGACTCCGTGATAAAAGATAGATATTGATGTTTCACCAAAACATGACCTTTTAATAAAACACATCAAAAACTGTTCATGTTTTTTGTGACAGGCGTGACATCTGAAAACGACAAATTCCAAAAATACACTACTCGGCTATTGATTAACATTTATTACTAAAACATGATTGTACTATAGAGCACAGACACTGAGGCTTCTTATACAATAACTAGGAAAAATCCAGATTTGTTTCTCTGTTTCAGTACCAAATCACTTTTTGGTGCAAATTTGAGGGTAAAATGTTACTAAAGCAACATCTAACTTATACCAGTCATAAGATAAGTTCTATTTGCTTTATGAAAAAAAAACACCCAAAAGTAGATCCTGAGACCTTAATTTGTTTACTTTCAACTCAGGTATTACTTTTATGTCAGAATTGAATTGAAAAATTCATGTATGTGATACAAGATCATGGAATTAGCCATTTACAAATAATTTCATTAAGTTGTAGGACATTCTATCGTCAGGATTTCTTTTAATGCTTTGTTTTGTTTGGTAACGTTTGGTAATGGTTGTGACATTTTTTAGTTAAAACCTGTACTCATTCATGCACTGATAGAGAAACTTCATAATTATTATTTGGGAAATACTTCTCACGTACCAAGTAACGAACGTATGAGTGAAAAAAACTGCTTATATGGTCAAATAAAAAAGCCGATTTTTTTGCTTGAATTAAAAAAACACACCGTGGAATGAGCCTTTAGTTTTTGTCTAACGAACCCTATTTCTTTTCGGATTAGTGAAAATTCAGACTATCGAGCCTTCGGACTGGTGAACCTTCGGACTAGTGGGCTATAATCCACCATACTTGTGGATTTATCCACTCAACAGTGGAAATACACCAATATACCAATATCCCAACCGGAAATCAATCTTTACTAAAATTTAATCTCACAATGCACTGGTATAGCATAACGATAGGTGTGAAATATGTGTGAAACGGACGTGCACTGCCATCCATCACAGACAACAATAATCAAATTGCCCGCTTTTTCCATGGAGCTAATGTCACGGCTTATTTGTTTTATAGGCAAAACTCAGGCATTTACTGTGTTTAGGCTAAAATTTCATAGAAATATAATTTGTCTTTTATGCAAATATTTACTGCTCAGGAGGGCGATGGTTCAAAATATCTACCCTCAACGACTGGACATCCTGTGCTAAGTATTGCCCGACACCAAAGGTGAAGGGAATGGTAAGCCCGTGTTTTCCACCCATATTTTGCACCACAGCTTGAATAGAGAGCAGTAAATATTTGTTTTACATGTATATATCGTATGAAAATATTCATATTATACATATCATACATATGGTGTCTTTGAAAATTACTTTGTTTTGCAAAGACATACAATGAGTGAAACTTGTACCAAATAAGTAGAAATGCAACAACTGCACGCGTATTTGGGCCCAACTTGGAAAATGACCTCAAGTAAAACTTGGCGTTTTACATGCAGTGCAAGTACGTACCAGTCCTGGCGGTGCCTGGTTGTTCTTGGTACCGATGGGACTCAGGAAACAATTACACATTGTTGTAAACCTTATCCCTGGATTCTATTATGTCAACTTATTGAATACATTTTTACCCATGGGAGGGGGCATAGTATAATATATTAAAATTCTTCCAATTTTAAACTGCTGAATTCCTTTTAACTGATTAAATCGGATCATTGTTTACATTAAAAACACCCAGTTCAAACATTTGCCTTTAAAGCACAAGCGTAACGGTATAGTTTCATCTATGAGCTTTTTAAGTATGTAACATTGTTCAACAGGTTAAAAAATCTGTTATATATAATGCTAGTTTTTCAGTTTTATGCATACAATCTACATAACCGTGATAACTTTAAAGTAACCTATGTTATGTTTGTTTCACATCATCTATGAGAGACCTTCGCGTTCCCTTAGATTTGTCATTAACTCTTGTTAACCACTTTAAAGGAAGGGGTTGTTGTCCCAATCACACTATTGTTTGAAAAATTGAGACATTTTATTTGTAACAGTCAAAATAGATGGCGCTATTCATATACCATAGTCTAAAATATATATAGGCATTATGCTGTTATGTACTACCGAAATTAGATGCGCAAAGGAAGCATCTTTCGTATTACAATATTGTATATATTTGTAGAATTGCGCCGTTCTTGAAAAAATGAATAGAGAAATGCCATTGATGGGAATGTTTTGTCAAAAAAACACACAATCCTGCACCTCACTCAAGTTACTTGTATTACATTTCAAACTTTCTGTGAAGTAAATATGGAAATTTGGTCCAAAATAAATTAATGTAATATGTCCGTTTCAAACAACAGTGTCGCCCCTTCTCGATTATATCTGTTGCATACAAATTCAAACACAACTGACCCCGGGCATATAAGCAATCTCTATTATATCATTTACGGTCAAATTTACGTACACTCTTAGAAAGAAAGTATCAAATATGAGACAAAAAGGATCAATTTTGATCCTTTTTAGGTATCAAATATGAGCTTATCCTTTAAGGATCAAAGTGATCCCAAAAAAAGGATCAAAATTGTTGATCCGAAAAAGGATCAAATATTTCTTATAAAAAAGACCTGCAAAAAACATCACACTGAAGTGACGCTAGCAGGGTTTAAACCCACGCCGCACTCATATTTGCTGGTAATTACGAGACCTTCGCTCTAACCACTCGACCACGCCGGACTGTGTGATGATATCAACGTATTTATATATGTTACACCATTGTATACATTCCCCGTTGTGTAGTGGATATTGGGTTGTACTCAAATATGAAACAAAAGATACGTTGGATCCAAACGTGGTATCAAATATGAGCTCATCCTTTCCGTATCAAAGTAAACCAGAAATACGGATCAAAACTTTGATATTGTAATCAAAAAGGATAAAAATAAAATGATCCTAAAAAAGGATCAAAAAGGATCCTTGTGAATTTGATCCATTTGTATATATTGATCCGCAAAAGGATCAAAAGTGATCCTTAAAGGATCAAACTAAAATGATCCCGAAAACTACTCGTATATTTGATCCCGGCCTTCTAAGAGTGTAGTGTCAATTTCTGAGGGGTGTCACCTATGGTTGGGGTAAAGTGTAGTAGGTATAGGGTGGATGCAATAATTGAAGTAAGTGCACTTTAGTTGAAACTAATCCGGAATGCTGGGGTTAGTTATAGTGTTTGAATCAACTTTTGGTCTGAGTTAGATTTATATAGTTTAGTATAAACGACCTTTTTCATTTGTTTTTTTATATTATTAATATCAGCATTTTCGATCTTTATAAACACAGCAAAATATGGGAAAAGGAACAAAAAACTAGTGAACTTTGGATGTTTAATACTTAAAACCTACACAAGTAAAATTCAGCATTCCAAAAAGAAACCACCCACCCAAAATTTTCTTTATTATCAATTGAGGGTTTCGGAACACAATTGCCGGTTTTCTAATAAGTGCAAACATTGAGATTGGTAAGCAAGCCAATGAGATTACTAATGTCTTGAAATCATTTTCATGTCACTGAAGTTTCCTTAGACCCAGCACTAAAAGACTCCAGCACTAAAAGAGTACCTTTAAGCTCATTATTGTTTTGAGGAAAAAAATCGAAGTGCCCCTTCCGTACAAAGTTCAGATTTGGTGCAACTCCGTGATATTTGAAATGTATATATATATTTATTTTTTGTAGACATTTTTGTAGCATGTAATCATTTCAAAATTGATAGTAAAGTGTTTGTAATCAAACCTTAATTAGTAGTGGTACCACCAACGTTTATAGATGATTGCACAGAAATATGTCATTGTGATGAAAACAAACCAAGGGTATCCTCTAATATGGGGAAGGGTAAGCCAACAAAGTCCGAAGATAGAAGGTTTTTGTCAGATGAAAATTACCATAGATTAAAGAAAGTACAGATAGGAAATATGCCTATTTGCACCCTAACAATTCAACTAAGTTAGCAGATTGCGTAGTGACGCCGCTCTGTGGTCTTTCGCGCACTACTACAACTTTAATACAACGTAATACGCATCTTACATGTTTCTGCCAAATTGGGAGTAAGCAAGGAACAGCGCTTGACTGCACTGGCTCGATAGCCGCATTTTCAGTCAAATTACCATTATGTTGCCGGAGTACGAAAATAGGGCAATTCTTCAGAGAGAGGTCCAAAATGCGGCCGAAATGAAAGAAACAACGTGTGATCTTCATGGTTATGTTTGTCTTCAACAATGACCAAACATTCAATATCAGCCTTAGTTCCCTTCTGATATTTTGTGTTTTCAATCTGGTTTGAAAACATTAACATATATGAATAAAGTAAAGCTGAAATGAATGTTTTTATCCAATTTGGAATCCCTTTATAATAACCTTTATTAAATGAATATTTTTTGTTTAAACGTTTATTGTGATAAGTATCTGTCCTTGATTAACAAATATTCACAGAAAAAAAAAGACCACTTTTCAGTCTCACTCAGCAGTTCCGCAAGACCCCTGTTTCAGCTGTTTCAGTTCTGTAACACTCTTTCAAAAAAAATAACAAAATGTGTCTTTCTCGATCCCATATTTTTTTACAATAATTTCCATTCCATAGCCTGGATTGTAAGTATATTCTTCATATTCTGCATAAAAGAGAAGAGAAACCAGTCACACTTCACATAAGTTCTCGTATATAGTCTCATGGAGCAAGAACCTAGCTTTTCTGATGTCATAAATGTCACGGAACGTTGCATGGCCTTTATTCTTTAACTTGGGATAAATTTATTTTTTAAAGGTATGATTAAATAGATTATGTTAACAACTTATTGGATCAACCAGTAAAAAAAAATACTACAGTTTTTGTAAGTTATAACCCCACCCCCCCCCCCCCCCAAAAAAAAAAAAAAAACACGACATTTTCCTTCATTTTGGTCACAAACGTTACGAAGATAATAATATAGGTTGAGGTATATATGATATATGGCAGGTGTTATTGTCCATCATGACAATTATTGTATGGAGTGTATGGTGAAAAATGTCCCAAATGATTTCCATATAAACAGGAGGCGGAATCTTATTCAATTCTTTTTCACAAACTTCCAAGTTTTTTTTTTCTTTTCTAAACATTTTCCCCTTTTTACTAGAAATCTATGCACTATAGGAAAGCCAAATATATATGGTAGTAAGATGACAGTAAGTGACGCTTTCATGATTAGCATCACACAAGCAAAAAATACATACAACTGCAGAAAAATAAAATGATAAATAGTTCATCAAAGCTATCAAAACAAAGTATCGCAGAGGCATTGGATTAAGATTGAATCAACAGAGTATAACAGGTCATATTTCGTCATATTTCATCAAAGTGGACACCTCTGGAAAGGCAGCCATTATTAACAGATAGATGAAGTATGAAATGCCTCTAACGATTAGGCAAAAAAAAAATGTGTTGCCCTCCGACGGCCTGGTCGAAATTGTGGAAAATCCCGACCCATTTTTTTTCACAAAAATTCTTGATTTTTAATATTTCTTGAGTTTTGCTTGATTTCCAGCCGCGAAAATGTTCAAAAATGTGTATATTGGCAAAGTTTAAGAGAAGAAAACCTTTTTTTATGACCCTGTTTCTGTTACACATGGCATCTGAAATGATTGTTAAAAAAAAAAAAAGGAAAAAAATACCGGCCTGGCCGTCCCCACCACTTTGGGCCTGTGAAGGCAACACAACTATTTATTTGTTTTGGCCTTAGGTGAAATGTATCAGTGGTGTCAAACGCATTTTTAATGATGTCATGTACTTTTTTCTATATCATAAATGGTATATAATAAATGGTTGATTCATGGCAATGTAAAGTCAAAAACAGACATTTGTGTCCCGTCATATCAAAAGGTACTTTAAGAGTCCCTTTGACAATATCTATATTTTACCTTAGCTTTAAAGAGTCATTTCTGAACTTTAAAATGATACATTGTTTGTAAAATGTGAGAAAAAATCCATGAAGATAGGATAGGAAATTCATTTTTTTATACTATTTCTATTGTATTTTACCACCTTGTTGTGCCTATATCTCAATATATGCCTTGCCGGTATTAAGGTACCTATTGATATGACGGGTCACATTTATAGTCCTAGACAGTATTATACTTTAAATAATTATGTTGTATGTTTTTTGCAACTCTTTTATTATCTGTTTTCCGTTTTGTTCTGTTCAGTTAATATACCTCGCAACAACGTTATTCTTTTTTGCACAGCTCAGTAAGCGTTACATGGTATATATTGTTGATAATGAATTTGATGAAGTACTGCATAAACTGAGTGTCAAATGTTGATCATAACGCATGAAAAACGTCCTTTGCCTTTGCCTGTGACATCGCGGGTTGGTACAGTTGTTTGTAAACGTGTTAAAAAAAAATAGAACGAAACAAACTGTGGCGTAAAACAATTTTACAGGGGGAGGAGCGGAGGGTGAAACAGTTCTTTCTCAGACAAAAAAAAATGTACGCCCGTTTTTTCATAAAACAAATCGTCCAAATATGGCTTTAATTCATAAAAAATCGAAAGGCCTATAATAATTAAGTTTCTCTTCAATATTGCCCAAATTTGCTCAATGTTTGATGCCTACAAAGTCAGAAAGTATGTAAAGGTACGGTACCGTTTTGGGGGTTTTTTTGGATGTTAAATGTTCTGGTCCAATTTCACGATTTTATAAGTTCCCCTTGAATAACTTTCTATTGAGTATTGTCCTTGATCCGCTCACCCCTCCGTAACAATGTTAATCAATTTATTACGTGCATGCTATATTTTATATTTTCTATAAGCTGAAAAAATGAACAAATTTAATAACAATATAAGACCGATATGATACAATTTCCAAGGGGACTCATTTTTATTTCCTTTAGAAACACCACTGCTTTTCGACCAATTTCCGTGAAATAGAACCAGACATAAACCCACCTAAACATTTGATATAACATAATGTTTGTCGTACACCACCGATTGAAATGAAACAAACGGCATTGGATAGGTCAATTCATTATATATAATATTCAATCTTTACATACTCTCTGACTATCAGCTAAACATAAGAAAAACGAAAAGTGTTTTTTTTTTCTTTTTTTCTGGGACACCCTGTATTTTGAAAAAATATTAAAAAAATAAACACAAAAAAGGCCCAGTTCTGTACAGTTACATTAAAACTGTACTGAGTATCAGAACTTTATACTTTTCTTGCTAGTTACGACACTCGATACAATATTACGCATTACAGCCAAAGGTACGAACCTTTTGTCGGAGCTACATGTGTCTGATTAACAAAACGGTTAAGAATCAATCAGTATTTGAAGAGAGGCAGTGACGTAGCCAGACCCGATTTTCCCATGGCGTTCCCACATTTCTTCCCAATTTTTCCTGGCCAAAAAATCAATTATCGTACACCCACAATAAATTTAAGTCGATTATATAAACTGACAAGCAAAAAAAAAAAAAAAAAAAAGGTTTTAAGCGTTTTCGGCACATCTCTTGACACGATTTTCAGCCTTTCCCCATGTTACCTGTCTACC
>JXSR01S003581.1:70980-94565 GCA_000969725.1 Ophiothrix spiculata
ATACTTGACAAAAGCAAATTTAATCACTTTTCATGAGAATTTTGGTTTGTTACAATGCTTTCAAAAGTTACAGGCCGTTTAAGTAAAGGTACCCAATTTTGATGTCGAACAAATTTACTTCAACATGAACATGTACAGCAGTGGGTATTATATCATGATTACAGTGATTTGAGCCGTGCAATAGTTTGGCGTACGTTTGCCTCTATACGGCGATGTGTTACAGAGCCTCTACAAAAGTGAACAACCCCGATGCATCAGCCTTTTAAGAAGTGAGTGTTTGAAAACACATTCATGATAGTTTTTCATTATAAATATGTTCGTAGTCAAGCATGTCTTACTTTAAGTCAAAAATGGTTAAAATAGTTTGTAATGAATTCTTTGAACTTGCAGCTATTTTTATAGCATATTTTCACGTCAGTGGCGTGCCCAGGATTTTTTATGTGGACGGGATCAGTTGCCCCCGAATGACATAAGACTAAAAAGAAATAAAAAATACATCTACATTTTTTGACGTAGCTTTAGAAAAGTGACAGAAAAAAGGGTCTCACAAGCTCATGGCAACTGTTTCACAGATTTTTAAAACCCTTACAAATTATTTTTATTTGCAGTTCTTTTGATTTTTTCTCCCCTTCCCTTTCTTTTCTATCTTTGTTTTTAAGATCCCCCCCCTCCATTTTGGCACACCACTGTTGTACGTCCTATCCAAGACGTGTAATTAGAAAACACAAAGATTTTTTTATAGATTATAGACGTATAACGCACTCCTCCTCCAAGGATAAGTTATGGGTTCAATAAATGATTCCTTTCCATAAAATGTAAGATGTTGAAGAAGAAGAAGTTGATCGGCTTTAAAAATTGATACTCAAAATTGTTGATTTTTATAGAAAATACCATATAATGCATCATTTTTTACCAATAGCAAAAAATTCACTCACATTATAAAGGAAAACCTCAAAATTTTCATACTCACGTTCCCAATTTGCATTTGCTTTCTCCTTGTTCAAATAATAGGGGTTTAAAGTCAGCTTTATTTGCAGGTCACGTTAATAAAAAAAAATCTCGCAACCAAGATTTTGTAATATCGATTGCGAGATCTGGAATACACATTGCTCATTATAAGCTCATTATGCAGACTGATCATTTAAATTTTTTAATTATAAATATGTTCGTTGTCAAGCCTGTCTTACTTTTAAGTCAAAAATTGTTAAAAATGGTTTGTAATGAATTCTTTGAACTTGCAGCTATTTTTATAGCAATTTTTCACGTCAGTGGCAGGCCCAGGATTTTTTTATGTGGACGGGGAGAACCATCAGTTTCCCCTGAATGACATAGCACTAAAAAGAAAACAAAAATACATCTACATTTTTTTGACGTAGCTTTTGAAAAGTGCCAGAAAAAAGGGTCTCACAAGCTCATGGCAACTGTTTCACAGATTTTTAAAACCCTTACAAATTATTTTTCTTTGCAGTTATTTTGATTGTTTCTCCCGTTACCTTTCTTTTCTATCTTTGTTTTTATTTTCAAGATCCCCAACTGACTCACCAAACTGGAGGAACGCCACCTCCCCCTCTCTTTTGGCACGCCGCTGTTGTACGTTCTATCCAAGACGTTTCATAAGAAAAAGCATCGATTTTTTAAGATTATAGACGTATACGCCCCGGCAAGGTGTAACGCACTCCTCCTCCAAGGATAAGTTATGGGTTCAATAAATTATTCCTTTCCATAAAATGTTGAAGAAGAAGTCGATCAGCTTTAAAAAAATTTTATTAAGAAAAATATATTTTGTCAAAGAACACTTTCATTGAATAAATCCATCACATTTCTACAAGCAAAATGTCACAAACAAGCACGAGGCTTTATCGCATGCTTTGTTCAATTTCCGTTAGAGAAGATTGGAGATCTTATGTATGATTGACTTATCATGATATGAAAATATCTTGTTAGTGTTCGGAAATGTCTGAGTGATGGATCAGACAATTGTCTCAAACAGGTCATTGACGTAAAACCAACTCGGTCATAGAGTATTACACTGTGTCGTGCAAGTAACACCCTGGTCACATAAGCCACAAGAAGCGGCAACACCGCAACCCTGCAACACCGCAACGCTGGTATGACATCGGTATGGCACCGGTGAATACCGGTGGTTATATTAGCATAACTGAGGACATCGTATACAAACTGCAAGGTTGTAACTCGGAATTAAATTCTTACGGCATGCTTCCAGCGTCTCTAAGGCTCACGGACACCGGTCGGACTCTGACGGGTCCGATCGGCGTCTGCTGAATTGACGCCGTAAATACATCGTAACCTCGCCGCAAGGTTATGTGACCAGGGTGTCTATCTGAATATTTATTTTGAGATGAAGTGTTATAATCCTTTTCATTAGCGGCCATTTAAAAGTGTCGTCAAACTCGATTCAACCAGAACAGAGTTAAAATTCGATCAAGTGGCTGCGTTCAATTTCACACTTAACAAATCCCGTCTGTAAGACGTAGGCACTTTGTGATTTTGAAAAAACACACCTTGAAATTGTATTATTGTAACTCAATACTGAATTACACTTGCCTAAGTGTTGTTGCAGGTTTTGATCGGAAATATGTTAATACTCTTATACTCCTTATTAATACTATATAATTGAGAAAAAAAATATCACGACTTTGACTAAACTATTTAGATTAACTTCCCCGAAAACGTTCAAAATATATCAATTTTTAAACCATCATTGCATCATTACTTCCTTAAATAAAATCCATTACTTATTTTAATTAACATTTCAAAATACTTATAAATTATACAAGGCGTATCTACAACCCCCTGATGAGATGCGATGTATCAAGTTCAGAATCTAAAAAGGATTGTTAACCCTTATTTTCCGAAGGCCCCCCCCCCCTCTAAGGTTTTTTCCCGCTTCATAAAAATCCGAAAGCAACCGGCCCCAATGCATTTGGGTAATCTATTTTACATCGTTTGCGGTCATTTTGATGGTAAAACTAGGGGGATACCATGTAAGATGTGGTTAGGGTAGGCCGTCAAAGTTGGGGTGTAGGGGAGGGGTTGGTGAAATACTGGACATTTTTAAGTCGCCATTTTGAAAAAAATATGCACGCTATAAGACTCAAACTTACAAGACATGTTAGGATCATCATTTCCCTTCTTATTAGCAAAAAACGGACGAAAATGCGTTATTTAGAACTTTTATAGCAACATTTGGTGGTTACCCGGGCACAAATATCAGTTGCCCACAGTAGTGGTTACCTCCCCTCCCCGGGATAAAGTTATGAAATTACAAACATTTGAAGAAGAAACAAGGACACATATTGCTGCAACTTAAAATACTACGAAAGATAGAATAGAATGTTCGCTATTGAAGATTGAAAAATAAGCGGTCGGCAGTGTCTGAGTGACGGAACATGACAAAGCTCTATACTAGTCACGGACGTAAAAACATCTCGGTCATATTACACCATGTAATGCCAAATACATTTTCAAGATTAAATCAATCATATTCGTTTGGGAGTGTTGAAATTCATATATTTCTTTAAGCGGTCAGGTTACTATGTCGTTAAACTGGATTCAACCTCAACGAAGTAAAAAAATCGAACGGGTAGCTGCATTCAATTTTAAACTTTACAAATGTCGCATGTAAGATGAAGCTCAGATAATGGAAGGCACTTTATGATGTTGCTAAACACCCTTTAGTTATATACACTTACTAACTGTCAATCATTTTTTGAAAGCTTCGTCAAAAAATTGGTTTTATCTTTTGGGTCTCAAATGTCAGTTGCCCCTCCTTAAAATAAACCCTAGAAATCATATGTATATATTACGAAATAACTTAACAGCAATGTATTTAAGTTATTATTTAAATATTAAACCATCAAAATCAACAATTCATGGAACCTTCAGTCATAATTCACGTCTTCAAAAACCTTGGAATTTTAATTTTTATGACAATTTAAATGTTGTTTCATTCATTATGAATCATTTATTCATTATCCCCAAATTGTTGTTTGGACTTTCGCCAATCCCGTCTCAACTTCACAAACAAAAAACATCTAGCCTTCGAAGAGCGGTGTAATTCAGGTTAATTACTGATTTCAAACTTCAAAATTCAAATAAATAAAATTATGAAATTGCACTTGAATCAATAGTTGAGATGCACGGACTGTCATAATGTTAAACCTCACTTGATTTGAACGTAATTCTTTGAACAATGCTAACAACAATCACATCACATTTTCAGGAACAGATGCACTTTATATGCCGCCCAGAACCGACAGACAACCGCCTGTTTAGTTTTTTGAAGCCGTCCCTAAGATATAGTATGCTGTTTGTTTTGACATATACTAGTACTGAGAGAATAGTAGTAACAAACTTAAAACTTAAAAGTACAGCTTTTTGTTGTACATATTTGTAATCTATTTCACAGATAACCATTTTCACCAAATCACCGAGTACCTGAACCTGCGTTTACCCGGGCAGCTTCATGAATAAGACTTAGTTACCCTGTTTGATATTTTGTTTTCATCAAACTAATCAGAACTTGAACTTTTTAAGTACACAAAAACAATTATTTATGCAATGAATTTTTATGTTCCCGGGGACATGACAATTAAATGGGTGGTGTTTCTTTCTAATGGTGCATTTACACTATGACGACTTGTTTCGACGGAGGGTAACGTACGTATTTGCAACTAAAACGTTCTAGCTGAAATACGCTGGTCTACGTTGCTTGTCGTTACCCCCGATTCGCACCTTTAGGATAATTAAAAGAATACGTTTTAAAATTAAAATTTAAGAAAAAAAACCACTGTAGATCAGAAACGAATTTGGTAGAAAAACGTCTTTAGAAAAATAATAATAACTGTTCTTGTTATTTATTTATTTGTATTTATTTTTCATTTTATTTTATTCATTTTTAATTCTAAGAAGTTGTTTTTTGTGATTTTTCATAACCACGTGGAATCATGGCTAATACCTTGAAATATGTTGTTCTCGCTAGCTCAGTTAGTAAGTTCTCGGATTGTAAAACATGGGCTGTATTGGTCGTTTCGCGTTCCGAGTCCAGCTGAAGCTGAGTGTGCGAAAACTATATATTCTATCACTACATTCAAAAGTGTCTCAAATTGGCAAAAGTGTCTCAAATTGAAAATCATCTCATAAAGTATCTCATATTGCTTTTTATTTTTGAAATACATTATGAGATGATTTTCAATTTGAGACACTTTTGCCAATTTGAGATATTTTTGAATGCTAGTGTATGAGGGTATGAAATGCTCAAGCTAAGGCTGCGCCAATTGATGTAAGCTGCAGTAACTTTGCCCCATTAAAGTATATATCAATATTAGATGAATATAATTTTGCAGAGCACAAAGTCGATTTTGATTTCATATATTGCAAGCCTCGAGACCTGTCCAGGTATTTTTTTTTCTTTTCAATCGTTTGTTTGCCATGTCGGAATACCAAATCATAATCCCCAACCGGTCACAAAGCAATAGCTCCGAGACAAAACCTGATTGCAAATGAATATGTGCATAGATGTTGTTCCCAAATAGAGTCATGGAGTAAAAGCGAAGGATCAAGGTTAAGATTTGTTTATAAATGTGAGCCCATTCTACAAAATAAAGAGTTACAAAATATGCTGCTTCCTTCTTTTAATGAAAGATAATATAATGTTGTTCTCATATTCGGTAGAATCATGGTTAAGGCCTGGTTCAAAATGTCTAGGGTAAACATGTTGTTCGTATCTCCAAATGCAATATCAACGCACATTGTTTTACTAAGTTAGAGAATCAGGGTCAAGGCCTGTTTCTAACTGTCTGAGGTAAACATGTTGATTCCCTCAGCAAATGCAAAGCAATGAATATTATTTTTACTACGATGCAGTCAGGGTCAAACCACAGAGTAACAGAGATGACACTCCGCTCAAAACATGGCCCCAATCATAGCGTATAGTATGTGGACAAAAACGAATATTCATGAGTTAGACTGCTCAAAAGACTCATCACTAAATAATCAATGCATGTGTTAATAACAGATTTCATGCTAGACTAAATTCATTCATGATGGTGTCTTACACATGAAGGATGAACAAATTTAAGACGAGGACGCAGTTTGAAGAATACTGCACAGCGTGTATCCAAAAAAACGTAATACACATCAAGGGCTATGTCAGGATTTATTTGAGTAGGATTATTCATACTGCGTCCGGGACTGCGTCCTCGTTTTTGTGATTGGAGCCACTGATCACGCAATCAGCCAAGAAACGTTAACCAGTCAACTAGCACTTGTGTCATCAAGGGATTACCTGAAAAAACCCTACCCAGACGGTGCTCTTAAGGACCCCAAGTAAAGTTCCAATAAGATTGGACCGAATGCCCAAAATGGCAACCTTTCCCATTTAGGCAATGTCATGCCAAATCGGGCAACACTGATTTGAATTCTCTGTTGTATTCGAAAACCTTCGGCGAATTAAGGTTATGGAAATTTAATTAGATGTCACAAAAGTTCAATCCGTGGGATTTAAAATTTCAACCCTGGGAATAAAAAATCAAAATTCGTATCTGAAATTTAACAGTTTTATTTTGATTTACACAAACAAATGCGTTATTTTAATTCAAATGTATCACCATGTCTTCACTGTTTCACAATATGGTAATTATAACATCATAGTGACGTCATACATTAATTAATGACCCTGTATTTGCTATCAATTAAAGAAGGGACTTAAACCTATCCATTGGTACCACAAACAGGGGTCTGGGAGATCCGCTATAAAAATGGTATGGGGGAGGTTGCAACAACCCCCTCCGTATAATATGTTTAGGAAAATAGCTCCGTATAACAAGGATGTAAGCAGTCTTTAAACGCTTCAGTCTTATCGTGATAAAAACTGTTAATCTTTTAGAGTATTGAAAGAAAGGAAATGAGAATATTGGTAAATTAAATTGACCAATTTCGTTGATTGCACATATCACGTGCCTATTATTACATCGGCGCCAATAGACATTTCCGAGTTCATTATAATGCACGTTTTGCCAACAACAAATAGAGAGTTTGCAATTTCCCGAACGAGAACGAAAACAAAAACGAAAACGTGAGTTCTATTGAAAGTCAGCCAACCATTACCAGCTTGAACAGTACAGCACACTACAGAATTTCACGTGCACTTTTACTTGGATTCTAATCACTAAGTTGATATCCCCTATTGTTTTAAATAAAAGATATGTCAAAATCATATGAACACATGCAACAATATTGCACAGACATACATAACCAGCATGTACTGGGTTTTTATTGCATATGGTTGTAAAGATTCTGGGTTACAAACTTCAAACTTAAACAACCGTAAATGGGAATTTTATGATTTTGCATTGACTTCTCTGTGTGACATTTTTACATTCTACACATTTGCTTGCGAAAGCCAATACTTTGAACGGAAACGATTAAACATTCGTGAACAGCAGCAGCACAAGTGGAAATTACCGTTTGAAGTTGGTCTTTTTGCGTGAGTGCTAAGTTCGATACGTGGGCTCTATTGAATGTCAGTCAAGCATTACCTTCATTAGCCCTGATGAAATCTTAAGGTCTGCTGTCTACGGGCAGAACGTTAGCTTAAGAATTTACGCCCTTAATCTGAAATATCTCATTTCAAAATAGTGAGAGAGGGTGACATCATGAAACATGCAAATCAAATCTTTGCTCCGCGTTTTCTATGGTATTGCTGTGTCCCGTTACGTGTACATGGAAATCGCAATCTCTAATTTGTCTCGCTTTATGAGTGCAATAAAGGTGAAAACTAAATATGACTTTGTCACAAAAGAGACAAGACCCTGTCGCTGCTATTATATGTTATAAAACATGAAAAAATAACAATCTGCAGATGATATCAATTTTGATTTTATCATTTCATCTGGTACAACTTTTTCTAAAGCTGAACTTTAAATGTCATCCTATTTACTGAAATTGATCAAATTTTACAACAGAAAATCTGCTGGAAATGTTTATTATTATTATTTTCATTATTTTGCTGCCTATTTTCACCAGTTTCTTGAAAAGTGTTCTGTCGAAAAGTCTCCTTTTCTGGTTGAGACATCACAAATAACAGGTCTTCTACAAGCAAAACATACTTCGAACAAATACAATGTATATATTACATTACCATGGTATAAATGGTCTTTATTTATGCAGATATCAACTCTTGAGATCAATGCCAAACGACAACTTAAGTTGATACGTCAAGCGGATAGAAGGCATCAGGCGGATGGTTAGGACATATTTACACCAAATTTTAAGCTAGTTTATCGAAAGTCAATACAGTGTTACTAAGTAACCATTTACTCTAACATGTATATTGGCCAAACAGTTAGCCTGTTCACGTTTGTCGTAAGTTATTTCATTAAAGGACCAAGGATTTTGTAAACTAAACCGTAAATGACAAACGAAGTGTCGAATTAATTTTACCGCACAAAAGGGGCCTGTCAATCAAAGTATAGGATAGGCTTCGACGAAAATCAAAACGACTAGAGATTTTTAGGTGTGCTTTTTATCGTGTAAACACAAAAGGATTGTTAAGGATTATACTTTCTCAAGTGGGGATTATCTATACTTATTGACTCCAGTAAATAGAATAAGTAATGGGTTAACAAAATATTTTACTACGGATTACAAAATGCATTGTTATGCACGGACAGAACATTTGAACTAGCTAATTGTAATGGTGTGTCAAGTTAATATGTAAGTCGTTAAAACTTTGCAGCGAACATGAGATAACCCGTTCAAAAATCTAATGGGCCAGTACCCTTAACCAAGTCACTTACACAACTAGGTCAGTGTACACTGTGTAATGCAGAAATACACTCTCAAATAAATCTGAACACTCTAGGAATTATAGTGTACCAATACCAATTTTACTTTAGCGGTAAACTAAGTATGTCGTCAACCTAAAGAATCGAATCTAATGCGAGTAGAAATTCGAGCAAGTTGCTGTGCTCAAGTTACCAAATTTCATCTATCAGAAGCAGCCTTTAAGTGCTTTGTCAAAACACATTCAGACACATTTTTATGATAGAATGCAGTTTAAAGTTTTAAACCGCACATGTGTCCTTCTTCAACGTTATAGAAATGTTTGTCTTTTCAAACGCGGGGTTCATAACATCATTTCAGGAGGACCAATCATCAATCCGAAGGGAAAAAGGGAATAAATAATATGTTTTTGATTGCCAGAAATGTATTGTTGCAAACAAACTCAACTGAGTGTAATATAGATTGATTTCCTTGGAAACAAAAAAAAAAGTCAAAAAAAAAACCCGACAAAAAATGTTGAAATAAGCAAATTTAATCCCTTGCTTTAGAAGTTAATACGAATTCCAAGACATACTGAGAGATTGTATATAGATACAAAGAGGGATTGCGATATACTGCAAGACAGTCATTAGTACAGGGTGTATCAAAAAGAAGTTAACATTTAATAATGTGCCTCCATTTAAAAACGTTTCTTATATTCTGTAAACTTGTTTAGAATTATAAGTAAAATTGACTATTGTCTTCCCATAACAACAACAACAACTCAATAGATATACAGATGAGTGACTGTCACAACTAATAGAACAATTCGGTCATTTTTGTAAATGTAAATAAATTGGTCGCGCAAAATCAATAATAATAAAAAAAAATACCGAATGATCCTTATGTTTTTTCCTATTTTACACAAACTAGAGAACTTAAATATTACCTGTATGTATAATTAGTGCTCTGTTAACATAGTGTTGAACTTTTTGGGGTCCGTCAAAGGTTATCAGGGCAGGATTTGACCTTTTTAAAATATCCAGTCCAGTGAAAGCAACTTACTACCCACCCAAAAAAATGTGAATTATGCATGGAGTATTAGAAGTTGGACAACAGAAAAAGGACAACCGGCATGGTTCGTCTAAGACTAGTTGCTCCAAATTTGCGCTATTTTTGGCATAAATTTTCTGAAATTTGGGGGGGGGGGGGGGGAAATGGCAAAGGCGGATCAAATTTTGCTAAAAATATAGGACCAATTGAATACCAGAGAGCCAAATTTAACTACCCAAAATGTGTGGCATGTCCCTATAACCACTTTTGTAGTATCACCCCACATTTCACCTTCCATTTATTATTTATATGTTATTTGACTGCACTGGGGTCTGTGGTCATGAAGTCAAAACATTATTTTCACGAAACATTTGCAAATCTCCGGTATTTTTTTGTAGGGTTGTCAAATTTATGGATATAAAAGGTCTTAAAATTCTCTACAATTGTTAGGATTTTATGGTAATTCGTATTTGATTTTCAACTTTTGTCTGATTTCAGAGGTTGAGGTTTCAAATTGTTCGCTCTGAACCAGCGATCGAAAGTGCCCTTTGCCCAACCTTTTTCATTTATTTTGTTATTTTTCATTGTAGGAATTCATTAAAAAAGGTCTTAAATATAAAATAATGATTTCCCAACATCAATTTAGTTTAAAGGTGCGTTTACACTGTGAAGACTCGGGGTAACGACAAGCATGTAGGTCTAATGCTATTTTCTTTTGTATGAACAGTGACATGGACTTGTAAATAAAAGGTGATAACAAATGGGAGATAATGGTCAAAGTTTATCTAATACTAAAGCTCTTATTACAAGACTAAAATGGACAGGATGTAGCCTTCAGACGTCAGAAGATATTTGTTTCGTTGTATCTGATCTTTTTTACAAAAACAAGTTATGGATTCATGCAGTCCTTGCACAACTGATTTTATATTTACAATTTAGGGACCGTTCACAAACACCTGTAAGGGGGGATGCTGATGCAAAACAAAATCATCGGGGCCCCCCTATTCGGCCTCAAATATTTTAAGGCCCCCCCCCCTTTTTGCGACAAAAATTAGTGGTCAACCCCATAGAAAAGCATGTAAACTCCATTTTTACCGGAACATTTTGGGTAATTTTTTTCAAGTCCCCCCCCCCCCCCTTTACGGGATCAAAAATGTTAAGCCCCCCTTTTGCATCAATTTTTGAATCGGTTGCCATAATTTGTTACTTACATTGTCTTGTGAATACTTTTGTTATGATGAACGACTTCTATTTATTATTTACGTTCATTCCCTACACAACAAAATTTCCTGTGGGCTTCAAAGAACTTTAAATATATAGTAAATGTTTGCGTGGGTATCCCGGTATGCGCACCTTATGTCGAACAGCTTCCTAAACTAAACGTAACCTTGCTCTATCTTACTATAATAACTGTTGCACCCGATAACATGACAACTATTTTGCATGGCAACTGAGGTGCGCGTCAAATAGATCAGTCTGGAAACATCTATAATTATAGGACATTTGTAAAAGAGTTCCATATATACTTTGACTTCGGGATCCTTGCCTCGTCTCATTTATGTACATCAATCTTAGAATGTAATACTGTTATTCAAGGCTAAAATCAAACAGAATTAAAATCAAGTATGTATAATGAGGGACATCAATGGGTGGGTATTTTCAGACTTTCAACATAGGGCAAATCGTTTGGATACCAAGATAAAAAGTGGAAAATGAACTGTGAAATCAAGTATAATAACGTTGTCAAGATATAATTAGAAACTTCTTTCTTTAATTAGAGCATAGAATTGAGTATCAACATGATCAAGGGTGGATAGAATGTTAACATTGTATGAACAAAGAAATGAATAGCAGTCGTAAACGTTTTGCTTGTATTTTCGTTGTATATATACGTATACGTTTCAAAGATAGTTGTGACAAAAATCAAATTGGAGATGTTTTGGATAAGAAATGTATGATTGTAGAAATGTGTTAGAACATTAATTGTGTTGGAAAATAAAAAAAAAACAATAGAGACTTATATTGTTGTATATTTAGCGAAAAGTGGAAAAAATGTACCGCCAATACAACGCTGTGAATGAAGAAGGAACCCTTTTTCAATTAGATTATTGAATCGAGCATCAAGGTTTAATAGCACGTATCTTTGATCATGTTGGAATGAACAATGATAAGGGTATTTTTCATTATGATGTTGGTTATTTTTTCCCCTGTTCGAATACGTGCGAAAGATGGTCATAACAAAACTGAAAAACTCAATGGATGGTTGCAGTAAAATGTGTCGGTAGAACACATAAAATGAGGCGACATTCCTCCTGTGCTCCAGTGGAACAATGCCAGCTTTCAGAGATTCATCAATTCCGAGGAGACGGATTGCTTTATTCTGCAGTCTATCTATCTATTAATGTGGAAATGGCTATACGGACGGATTTAGTAACTATGGGCATCGCAAGTTATTTAAAAAATGTCATTACTGACATTCGTCAAATCTTAGTATTGTATGATACAAGTGCGACTAACCCAGAATAAACATTTTAGAAGGTTTTTCCTCATTATTAATTTTTTGTAAAATTTGCACAATTTTGTTGATAGCAATTAAGGCAACTCTTAATCAATCAATTTGCTCCTACGTAAATCGCCCATGATATAATGAATTGACATTAACGTTGGCTTCGCTCAATTCAGCGGCCACGCTTTATATGGCGTACTTGCGACGTACAACCATGCTTTTGCCGTTGCCACAAATGAATTCCCCGGTGATTTTTTTTATGACCCGGTCAAAACTTTAAAAATCTGGAGACATTTACAAGGAACGAAAAATATTCAGTGTAGCTTTGAGTGACACGGTGTAGTGAAGCGAAACGTTGACCAAACATGCGTGCGTTTAACATCTCTCCTCATCGAGCGTGAATGTAACGCTGCATTGAGCGTGATCGCTCAAAGAAGCGTACACACTGAATTGAACGAGTGGCCCTGACTGTATTATACTTTTTTAAACGAAAGCACATTAATAACTGTAAACGTGTTTTTGATACAACCTGTAAAATAGCTTATAATACGTAAGTTGTTGAAATTAAGATGCTGCTAGCAACGCACTTAGAGAGTTAATCTATTCCACCTTAATCTCTCAGTGAAATCTAACTTGATGTGAGTCAAGTCGGTTAGAAATACCAACAAGAAAGGCAATTTTACAAAACGTTCTCTGGATGATTCCTGTCTGTAAGGTTATTAAAAGGGTCTTCTGATTGTTATATAGAATATTTTATTCTATCTATCTGTCAGACATCACCGCGTAGAGTAAAACGTGTGAATAACGTACTTATTGCCACTGATTGTTTGTTTGTTTGTTTACCTCGGTTGGTCCGTGACGGACACATGTCATTAGATCCATGATGAACTCATGGTCTCTTCCAAGCTCATACAAAAGTACCAACCTGGATAGCCAGAAATGGCTAATCTGTACATGCTGGCCAATGCATCTTTGAAAAGATGCCGAAAATAGAAAAGATAGCAAGAAATAATTGTTTGGTCTTGTTAATTGTTGTTCGTCATGTGTTCGTTAGAAGTACGTTCAATACGTTATCAATACGGTTTGTCCGTTATGTATACATCATTATCGATGTCCGTGTGTACGTTACTTGTACGTTTTGGTTCTATACGGTGATGTATGACAGAACCTTAAGAACAAATAACTAGTTTAATTAAAATTACAACAATAGCATCATACCTGAGAATATTCTGTGCGGTTTGGTATAAAAACATGAAAATTAGCATGAAAGTAGAGAAATATATACCGAATCTTTCTAGGATGGGAGCCATCTTTGCAATTTTCAAATATGGCGGGCATCTAAATTCAAAATGACCGCCATTATCACCTATTGAAAATACAACATTCAACATTTCATCAATAACCATACTTCGTTTAAGCTACAAATGACAAATAAGAATCACAATTGTCCCTAGATGGCCGCCATATTCAAAATGGCTACCGTATAAGACATATTGCCATCATTCAAAATAGGCATTTTTCACAACATGAGAAGGTATTTTGCAGTTGTTTATTTTTTTTTAATTTCATCATTACTTAAGCTGTAATGGTGCCTGCTGATGAATTAGTCATTTTTACATATTTCTGTCTAGAGGATGTTTTTATCAAAATAGCTGCCATAGTTACCCTGTTTAAGCAAAAATCGATAATTTTTTAGCAAGTTTGATACAAAAATCATGATTTTGAAAATTATGAAGATTGTGATACCAGGTATGCTGTATTCACAATTATTCCATTTTCAAGCATAAGACATTTAATCAAAGTTGTCGAACTTCAAGCCTCGGTGGCAAAGTCGGTTAGCAATCCGAGATATTAGTCAAACGGGCAAAGGTTCAAATTCCCGAGTCATCTTATTTATTTTTTTTTCTCCTTCCAACTTTCGTAAAACTTCTTAATATATCAACACATTGTATTTATTCTGGTGTGCAGTTATCTTTTCTAGATTATAGTTTAAAAACGGTATACTGAAAGGTAACGGTTACACTCTTATTGTGAAAGAGTGAAAAAACACTCTTAGAAAGAGCCATATGAGTGACCAATCTTTTAGAGTGAAGTTCACTCTCAAGAAAGAGTGATAGTTATTCAATCTAGGAAAAAGTGAACCGTTTTTTATTATGATTAGTTCACTCTAAATGATCTGGGAGGGATAAAAATAAATCTTCAAAAGAATGAAAGTTCACTCAATGATCTAGTCGTTTTATTGTGCAAATATTTATCGGCGAGTAGATGCTAGACAATAAACTTGTCGGTGTAAGCTTACTTAATACCCCGCTTAATACATTTGCCAATGTATATTAAGTAAGCTTACGCCGACAAGTTCCATCGATCCAGTTTTTGCATGATAAGCGTCACTGTTGGGTATCTATTGTCTAGCATCTACTCACCGATAAATAGTTGCACAATCTCCATTTATGTCCTCAAATTCAAAATTAGGAATTTGTTTATTTATTTTATTAATAACATTCGACCAAAACCAGGTAAACGCAAAATAGTGCAAACACACTAAATTACACCGTGGCATTGGATTAATTCACAGGAGTTTTCATCTTGCTACGACCCTTCTTTGTCGTATACTCTACTTCACTATGGTTCGTCCTGTCGGAGCAAGTTGAAAATTCCTGTGAATTAATATATGGTGGCATTTCATTAGGTGGGTATGCTAAAAAGGTGGTGTTGTTACATTTTTTCGTGGGTTCTTGAACTTAATTTGATGTAAATTTACTATTCCTTGGCCTATTGACTTGTTTAATGTCTCATTTGAAAGCTTACACTTTCTGCTATCTGTGGCCTGTAATTTGGCCTTCATGGGTAACATAATTTAAGAGAGACAATGGTTTGAACTTGGCAGTACAAGGGTGGTGGTGCCTAAGGATGCGGTGCCTAAGGATGCGGTAGATACCCAAATTGAGACAATATCGCCATTTTGGAAGGTTTGACACTGCTGGAACATTCACAAATGGATTATGTGACCTCAAATACATACTGATAGTCACAAACATGGCTAAAATTTGGTATATAATTACAGTAATTGGCAAATTTAACATGTTTAGACCTTCCTCAGATCCCCTCCCCCCTCAAATCAGTTTTTTGGGCAGAACTAACTCATTTTTTGTCCGATTTTGACAAATTTTGTGTCAAAATGTTCAGGGTATCAAGCTGCATCAAATAAGAGTTAAAACAGAATGATTTGAAATGTGCCATTTTCTTACCTTGTATAGCCCGCCTCTAATTAATTGAAGGTCATTAACACCAAGACCCTAAGGGGTCTGTTTCAAGTTTAATGCATCACAGTAACTATTAAAGTGTTTGAAACACATCCTGAAAAAATGAACTGTTTACCATTAATCATTCCAATTTATGACTTGTTTTAGTAAAAACGGGCAATTTTGAGTAAAACACATTTGAAAATTACAGTTTGCATTGCGGTCTATGGAGTAATTAACCTTAATTAGTCCATTATGCCAAAACAAAAGTGATATTTGGCTAAAAAGTAACTTGAATTAAAAGAGATCAATAATATCAACATCATATCAAACAATTGTTTTTTTGACCATTTTGACCATGTAACACATTTTTGGCCCACCTCATGAAATGCCATCATATTGAATGATACGGCGAGGTGTCTTACAAATGATATAGATGTAGTCATTCCAAGTAAGTTTACTGGATATTTGGATACCAAGAAATGTGATGTTGGTCACTCTTTCAATTGGTTGGGACTCTAGAAAAAACCTGATTAGATGGAAAGGGATTATGTTTCAAAGAAATAATAATAACCTTGGTTTCCTAAGCATTAGCTTGGAGAAAGTTGTCAGTGAACCCGTTGAAAATCTTGTTGATGTCATCCTGAAAGGAATGAAGATCATTGATATCATTAATGGGTTTGCACGGAGTTGTATCGTCAGCTTATAACACCAGCTTACTACCTTCAGGAAGGCTATTAATAAAGATCAAAAAGAGCAGCGGTCCTAGGACAGAGCTCAAGAATATCCATGAACAGCAACACATTGGATTCTATTGGAGAGATATGACTAAACCAAGAGTAGTAGCCTACCACTGATACCCAAGGCATTGAGTTACTGATTAAGGAGTCTGTGAGGAACTTTATCAAAAGCCTTTGCAAGATCAAAAAAACCAATCGCCACACCTTCCGGGCTTGGATGCTTGAATGCCAGTCATGAATAGCTGTAAGAAAAGCGTCGGTAGTAAAGGATCTACAAAAAGAAAGTCAAATAGCCTGTTGGGGAGCAGATTATTAAACTGATAATGAAACATAATGGCCCGTATTCCAGAAAGGTGTTTAGCTAAATCAAGGTTTTATTTCTCGTCAACAGCACGACTCATTGAAGTGTTCTGCTTGAAAGCTGCAGTGATGCGTATCATTCCTTGACAGTTGATGCTCAGTTAAACAATGGTTTAGCTAAACATCTTTCTGGAATATAGGCCATTATGTTTATGAATTAGCTTTTGTAACATTTTTGAAATGATAGGTTGGATGTAAATCGGGCAATAGTTTTGGACAGACTTTTTATCCCCGAATTTGAAGGCAGGAATAATAAGTGAAATTTCCCAAACTGAAGACACTGTACCAGTCGATAAGGATAAGTTGAAATTTCAGCCAGAAAAGGAGATACACTTAACCAGCAATTCTATCAACAACCGCAGCAGATGATGGGCCCAAATCTCCAAAAGCGCAAAAACCTCATCCGAGAAACATACGAGAGAGAAAACCTGTGGAAGTATAAATAAAAGAACTGTTTTCATTACACACACAAAATATTTACAGAGTCAGGTGACTCAGATACGTGAGTCTTTTATTTGTCTCTGTAGTGACGCACTTTGTATGCTAACTGAGTCACTTTAGTGAGTCATGTGACTCAGCTGTGATGAGTCAAATGACTCCGATCAAATCCAGTGGAATCAGAAGACTCAACTTCATTACCTTAATGAGTCATCAGTTTTGTCTCTGTAGTGACGCACTTGCTTGTGTAAAATGAGTCAAAAGACTCAGATTAAAAATAATGCAGGTCATTTGACTCACTCATTATTGAACTTATTCGAGTGACGTCCTCTTTGTGCACAAACATGGAGGATGATATCCGAAAGGTGTTGGTGATTGTAGACACAATATTGTCCATCATTATAGAAAACACTAATTCCGAGTCAAATTCCGAGTCCAAGAGGTTAAACTTAGGCTAAGCTTACTGCAGTAAAACAACAATGGACTTAATGGGCCAATATTGTAAGCTAACTCCATATAAAATCACTGCTTAATGTAGTAATTTATACTTGTAGCTCGATGTCAGCTCCAGAAGTTCCACATATTACTTCTGACGGTGTTAAATGCCAAAAAAGTGCTCACAGAAATGACAATTTTGTGTCATCAACCACTAACAAACCCTTATGTCACCGACCATGCATGTTCAAGAAAATGGCCGACCACAGCCTCGGTTTCAAATTTCGTATTTGACTCAGTAATTTATGTAAATGAGTCAAAAGTCGTTATTGACTCACAATTCTCCAACAAGTGAGTCAATATGGTATCATCATACTGAGTCACCTGAAATTTGACTCACTATTGGAGTATATGTGTACCGCCGCGGCAAAAGGGTCCAGTTGTATGTTGCTCCTTGTAGCATATCTAATGTATGGTATTTGTATACATCAGCTATGCTACAATGAGCAACATGTAGGAGTCGACAACTGGACCCTTTTGCTGCGGCGATACACATATGTGTGTCAATTTTGTTTCACGTAGTGTCATAACTGAGTCAATTTGTACATGACTCACGTAAAATAAGGCAAAACGAGTCAATTGACTCAGTAAATATTTTGTGTGCAGGCTCATTCTCCGATAAAGCGTGCAACTTTGGTTATAGAAATGTTAAAATTTCGACTACTTTTAATTTATGAAAAACATACAAAATTATAAACTCTTATGGTTTCTGAAGAAGAAACAGTGCATGGGAGATGTTTAAAAATACTTGATTTTATAACCATTGTATTCCCTATTCTTAAATTACGTATATGTCGCTACGTATCTGTTTGAATCTTTTCTTTAATATTCATTTTTTGAGAAAATTTGTTTTCTTACAAATTTGATTTTTACCCAAAATTAGGAGCTCTACACATACTACACTGTGGTGAAGTATTTTCGCTCATAGTGTACCGCGTTTTGCGAGAAGGCAGCAGAATGTACATTACGTATCTGTTTCAACGTAACCGTTGGTTTTGTTTGTTTTTTGATATTAATATCCTTGTAAATCGTTACTGTAAATGTATAATTCTATATAAAACATATGTTATGCAACACTTAAGTTTACTTCATAAACCTAATGCGGAATCATCCATCATTAGATTTATTTTGTATAAATATGACCAAGAATCGATGGTTTACCATGACCGTACCATGTAGGATGAGTTATATACAAGCTGGTTAAGATTGAAACTAGCCTGAAAATTTGAAAGGACATATTTTAACAGTCTGTATACTTCCACATTAGAAATGTAAACAGTAATAGGAAACATTAAGCACATGCGGCTGTCCAGCCCGTTTGATCCGTAAATGCAAGAGACTTCATTGCGCTACAGATGAAAATTCATGTCCAGGTCGTATATTGCCGAAATTAATTTTAACAGATTCACAACCCTTGTGCTGACTACAAAATATCAGCAAAGTTTCATTTCAAGAAAATAATAGGGAATGTGAAATAAATATGCATATTTTTAAGGCAATCATCATAAAATATAGGGCTTACTGATCTTTGAACGCGTTTATGCCAGCTATACGTCTTACTCCCTGACAACCTTTTACGGACCATAACTTGAAATCGCGTGAAGTTCATTAATAAGGTGTCATTTTAGAGCAAGGTCTTTGCAAATATTTAAAAAAGTGAAAACGACAAGAGGCAGTATTTATTTACGTCTGGTTTGGGATGGACTGTCATATAGGAGACAGCTGCAACAGTCATTCTTATTCATAGGCTCTTATTACATCAAGTATTGATAATGAAAATTCTCTTTAAATTGACATCACCGGTCGCCTTATTCGCAAATGTCAACTCTCTCAAAATCCAGATGCTCGCATTCTCACTGATTTAATCATATGACTCCAATGCTATATAAAAGACCTTCATTAACTA
This sequence comes from Ophiothrix spiculata, assembly GCA_000969725.1. Classification (NCBI taxonomy): domain Eukaryota; kingdom Metazoa; phylum Echinodermata; class Ophiuroidea; order Amphilepidida; family Ophiotrichidae; genus Ophiothrix; species Ophiothrix spiculata. The sequence goes on from JXSR01S003581.1 coordinate 90,505, forward strand.
CATGACTACTATTTGTGAAAGAACTGACATCAAAATACTTATTTTAACTTGGAAGGCTTTGGCACTGCAACTGGGTATTTAACAAATATTCTTATTCCTTATATTCCAAATCGCACACTTCGTTCTTATAATATGTCAATGTCTGCATTCGGAATCTGAGATCGAGCTTTTTCTATTATTGCACCTTCACTTCGGAACTTATTACCTTTAAATATAAGAAACTGTGATTCTTTTAAGACTTTCAAGAAATTGTTAAAGGCTTATTTATACAAATATAAAATACCAAAGCATATTGAAAATGTGATGGAACATTTACGTATTTAAAGATCTATTACTTTATGTATGTGTTTTATAAGGTTTTTAGTTTTATTTATCTGTTTTTTTATTTTTTTTTGGTCTGCGCCTCCGAATAGTGGTACTTCAGTGATGGTACATCACACATATTTCATTATTATCATCAGTTCTACTGATTATCATCAGTTCACTAGTTGTAGAATTGACAACTATTTTCACTAGTTTCAAAAGTGATTTATTGCTTTTAATTCCCTATTTAAATTGTTTTTAAAAAACAATTATACTCTCTCCATCACGGATTTATTAACACTTTAGTGGTCAAAGTCCTCAACATGTCCGTCAGTGGCCATGCACCATGGACCCAACACCGAAAAAGCATTTTCGCGAAGGATTTTTACGTTGAAACTCTCTTCACGGGTAAAGTACTTCATAATCACTAAAACAGAGAAAAAAAATAAAACATCGGACAAACCGTTTCAAAATGGCGGTCAAAACAAATTCTGCCGTCAAAAATGTCCCGCCAAAAATTTGAAAACTCACTTCTCATTGGAATTTTTAAATAAAATTTGACTGATATTTGCAGTATGTAAGTACAAATACATTCCTGAAATAAAATTGGAAAAAAATTGTTCGGTTACGATTTTATGGGCAAAACAAATTTGAAGAGCACAAATAGATAGAAGGGCGACGAAAAATTGCTTTGCGTTTTTGCGCTGACGCGCAAAAACCAAATGTTTGTTCAACAATAGACCCCCCCCCCCTTGACCACTTAAGTGTTAAAGGTAGATATTGCCCAAGCTTGGTTAACAGAATCTACCAGTATTTAATTTTTAATGAACTACCGTATCGTGTTATTCTTGTACATCGTTTTCACTCCCATTTGTGTTTCTTACAGAACAATATTTCGTAATTTGAAAGTTTAAAATGTGATTTATCAAGATGGGAAAGACGCAAGTTAACTGAAATATCAATTCACTTACGTGTTCTTCATTATGCAAGAAGGTATTTTATTCATAGTAAAATATGGAAATAGCCAAGGCGTGTGTATACTGCCTAATGTTCTTAATTTATATGCTGCATTCAATTCATTTCAAGATTCACTGTCTCTCTCGAGATTTAGAAGCGCTTTGCAAATTGCAATTTGATATTTGATATTTTAATAAAATGTAGTGCAACGACATTTCTATTTTAAACGGGAATGCTCGATGTAATGTCAAAATACTCAATAATTGAATATATTGTTAAGAATTGAGATGACTTTCGCTATTCTTCAGATCTAAGAGGAAAATTAGTCAAGAATATTTGGAAAAGTAATTTGTATACTTCGCACTTTATTAATACTTTAAAAGGTTCTAACCGTACTTGGCATTTAAAATCTTAACAAGCATATTCCTATAAATTTGTAAAATGTCTTGTGATATCAAATGCTTACGTTGAAGATCACTGGTTATGGTCGCAGCGTCACAATGTTGCAAAAGTAAGTTTTAGTATTTGATTTATTTATCCTTTATATTTATTACAACTTGATGAATGAGAACATACATCATCATAATAAGTCACATTTAATGATGAGTACTCATATACGGACACACACAAAAGATGAAAGGGCTTAACAGTTGTAATCATATAAAAAATTATGCCCAGAAGAAAACTTGAAATCTGATTAAGAGCTTTTATGATATTTGCTCCACGTACGGGTTAAAAGTACGTGTAAAATGTTAACAGAATTCTTCATATTCAATTACAAATCTATTACACATACCAAAATGGTGAGAATGTGTTATTAAGTTGCAATGTCATTAATCAAGATGTTATATAAATAATTCAGCAAAATAGCAATTTCCAATAGCTCCTGTTCTTAACTAAGATAACACTAGTTATATATTTATTTGTTATGTTTCACTTAAACAAAGGACATTATTTAAAAATAATACTAATAATATCAAAGTTTCATAACATATTTGGCCCTAAAATGTCGAAAATCTTAATTTTCGCTTAAATTCGTATATTTTGCAGAATTGCTACCTTAGTAATCTGCCAGGTTTTATGACGTTATAAAATTGTACTGTCTTTACTGATTGTACTTATTTTAGTAAGTATGGAAAGATGAGACAATATATTACCTAATGTTACCAAATAAACCTATTTCACAATCTTAAATTTAAAGTTCAAGGACAAACAAAAATGCTGTCGTTGATTTTCATGCATGGCTTTCTTTCTTACTAAAACTGACACAACAATGATTTTAACATCTGCATATAATTAAGCATATCTCGAGATTGAAATGAGCAACGTATTTATAATAAATGGTATTTGGAACTTGGAGTTTTTACTTTACAATGACGTACCATTATGTCAAACTATAATTTTGGTTTTGCCACAGAGGGCGGTTTTCAACTTGCACAATTTCTTATTGAGTCACACTTATATAACATTGTGTAAATAGGCGTGTACTATATGTGCAGTAGTGTATATGTGCTCGTTTATGTCCAATCAGCCATAAAAGGAAACTTGTTTTTAATCTAAGAGAAATACCTACAAAGGTTGGGAATTTGCAATTATTTTTTTGAAGATTCACATTTTTTTAAAAACTTCAGAACACTTCAAAATTTCATTTGATGAACAATACATTTTTTCTGGGGTCCAAGATGTTGAATTTTCGGCCGGTTAAAGATGAACGGCTTCATATTATTTGCCACCTGGTACTTAAACGCAAATTACGCAATTGCTAAAAATCAATACGCAGGTTCTTCTTCTGTCAATCAGTACATTTCCAAATCAAGTACGATAGTATACTGTATAAGAAATGCTTTGGTTAAGTAACCAAGGTTATTTTCGACCGTCAGTGCGTGTACGATAGATCCCCCTTTCAGTAATTGAGATGTATATTGAATATAAATGCATTAAGGCCAAGTGGGGAAACCAGAAGCCCCGAATTTTCCCGGACCGGACCGGGTCGGGAATTTTCTAAAGCTATTTTCGGGTTAGGGTTGGTCTGGGAAGAATATTATCGGGGTCGACCGGGTCGGGGAAAATTTACTCGGGGTCGGGGAAAGTTTACATTCGGTCCGGGAAATGCAAAAGGGTCGTTCGGGGTAAAAATAAAATAGAGCAACAAATATCGTTGTGGCTTTAACGAAAATTGTTAACTGAACCTTTCATGTTCATATTTTATCTTACGTACTTTGCGTCATTCGTTTTTGAATTGCCATTGTTTGATGGGCAATCTCATTAAAATTGCAAGTTATGAGGTTCTAAAAAGTTAAGTTAGTTTTTTATTTCGTTTGTTCTGAACACATACATTTTATTTTATAGACAGCAGTAGGGATAATTCAATTTTCGGATAGAAGTAACACTTTTTTCTTATTTTATCTTGACAACTATAGATACAGTTAAGTTTTCATTATATCTATTAAATCTATTAAATGTGGAAAATGCAACGAATCTACCAACATATCTAACTTTAGACTGGAGTTAGATACAACCTAGAACAATGCACAAGGAAATGTACCGGTTCTGCTCAGGCCCGTAGCCAGGACTTTTTCAAGGGGGGTGCGGATTTTCAAAAAGTGGACCTTTTTGAGGAAAAAATTTCGTTTTGGTCGACCCTAAAATAATTTTAGTAGTTTTTTAGCAGTTTTCCAAGCATTTTGTGAAGTATTTTATTAAAAAAATCGACATACATTTGCTTGTTTTGGTGCTTTAGGTGTTCTTTTGGTGGTCATTTAGTGAATTTTTGTGGACCTTTTTTGTAAATTGTCAAATTT
>JXSR01S003581.1:131335-146895 GCA_000969725.1 Ophiothrix spiculata
TCTAAGTTGAAATTATCTGCATGATGATGTAAGCATCAGATTTATTCTATTATTTCGATTTATTCTTTCATAGTCATTTCATAACAATAACAAGATGAATAACTGCAAATCGACTATCAACAAAAAAGACCATGCTGAACAGAAAATTCCCTACTGACAAAGCTGACAGACTAATGTCAAGGTTAAAATAGGAAGAGCTCAATTCCAAAAGGGAATAACTCCACATTTTGTCAAAATTGAGTTATTGCATCCTAAGATTTGCAAGTGTGAAAAAGAAATAGGTACACTATTTCGAAAATGAATAACGTTTGTTTGTCCGAAAATGAAATCATATGCTTACAATCCAACATAATTTTTGGACTGACGAAATTTAATTCAAATTCAGAGTCTTAAAGGTTATATAGGAAAATACGCTTTCAGATAAGTGAATATTTTTTTTTTTTCATTTTAGGACCAACAACTATGAATAGTAATATATGCTGCAGTGCTTTTAGAAGAAAAAATAATGAAATAAAGAAAAAAATAATCCTACCATCACGATATTGCTTTTCTCTCAAATTTATTACAGTCACCGTTGTGTATGAATCAGATGACGAACTGCTCTTTACTTAGGTAACACGCAGTAATAAATCTATAAGTGTTGACACTCTAGGTTGAAATTATCTGCATGATTAAGCATCAGATTTATTCTATTATTTCGATTTATTCTTTCATAGTCATTTCATAACAATAACAAGATGAATAACTGCAAATCGACTTTCAACAAAAAATTCCCTACTGACAAAGCTGACAGACTAATGTCAAGGTTAAAATAGGAAGAGCTCAATTCCAAAAGGGAATAACTCCACATTTTTTTCAAAATTGAGTTATTGTATCTTAAGATTCGCAAGTGTGAAAATGAAATAGGTTCACTATTTCGAAAATGAATAACGTTTGTTTGTCCGAAAATGAAACCATATGCGTACAAGCCAACGTTATTTTTTGACTGACGAAATTTAATTCAAATTCAGAGTCTTAAAGGTTATATAGGAAAATACGCTTTTAGAAAAGTGAATCATTTTTTTTTTCATTTTAGGCCCAACAAATATGAATAGTAATATATGCTTCAGTGCTTTTAGAAGAAACATTATTGAAACAAAGAAAACATTTATCCTACCATCACGATATTGCTTTTCTCTACAAATAACAATTTATTACAGTCACCGTTGTGTATGAATCAGATGACTAACTGCTCTTTTCTTAAGTAACAAGCAGTAATAAATCTATAAGTGTTGACACTCTAAGTTGAAATTATCTGCATGATGATGTAAGGATCAGATTTATTCTATTATTCCGATTTATTCTTTCATAGTCATTTCATAACAATAACAAGATTAAAAACTGCAAATCGATTATCAACAAAAAAGTCCCTACTGACCATGCTGACAAAGCTTCAAGACTAACACTAGTATTCAAAATTATCTCAAATCGGAAAAAGGTGTCTCAAATTGAAAATCATCTCATAGTGTATCTCATTTTAATCTAACAAATAATAAGCAAAATGAAATACATCATGAGATAATTTTCAATTTGAGAGACGTTTGCAAATTTGAGATACTTTTGAATACTAGTGTACTGTCAAGGTTAAGATCATACATATTCCATGTAAATATTTGTTCCCATCTGCTATAAATGGAAATTATTATAACAAAAGAAGTTTTAAACTTCAACATACCGCTTACCTCAGTCGAGTTAAATCCATATAACACAATGCATGAATTCCTAAATGGTAAGAGCGAGTTTGCAACTGAGATTTCCCAACTCATCATTTTATATATAGCGTTTCAAACTCCGCCCTCCGTTCATATATGGTGCGTGGATGGCAGAATTTTACTCGCAGTCACGTGTAGCGGGATATAAAAAAGTGCAATGGTTTAAGAAGTGATTTGTTGTTAGCTTTCAACGCACGAAGTGCGAGAGAATAACCTTAATACTGCGATTTGTTAAATATACGTATAAATGTAAACAGCTTTAAACGATCGCATAATATTTAACTAACAATAATAATACTGAGAATCGGCATTCAGAATAAATCGTTAATAAACAATTATATATAAATTGAATATCATGTCAGTTGTGAATAAATATGGTTGCATTTCTTAAAACAAGTAAAAACAAAATTGAGTATGTATTGTGTATCACCAATTAAATACACATTTTTCTTTTCCAATAAAATGACTACATTATTTCGCTGTTTTGTCTTTCGGTACACCACTCTCAATTAAAATCATTTATGTCTTCGTTCACGGATGCTCAAATAGTTGGAACAAAATATGTTTACCACTTTTTTATGTGTTCATGTGTTCTACGGGTTCTAAGGACCAGGACCAATGGAATGGTCCTTACAACTGTCCCTGGCGGTATATGTCCCTGGCGGTATATGACATCTTAAGTTGTCATATACCGCCAGGGACCATATACCGCCAGGGACCATTCCACATTCACTAAAGCCCTTTTTTGTAAACTGGGGGTGGGGCGGTGAATGATCATTTTGTGTTTTGCTTCCAAGCACTCTTTTGGCGCAGTCAAGCGTGACCAAGACATTCAATCGCTTGCTTGTCACTCTATTACATAAACACATTCCATATTACCACTCAACTTGAGTGGTGAAGTGACATTGACTCCCCCAAAAAAAACAAATTTGACGTTTGTGTTGTTGTTCCCTACCAGAACGTGAGAGGGTTGATCATACTCGGAGCTCAGTTTCACACTCAACTAGATAAGCTATCAGATCTGACCAAAGCAACATTAGTTTCCAGGTATTTTCCTCATAAATCGCCCTTCACATAAAAAAAAGGTAAAAAATATTTTAATCCAACTTAATTTGTGATGACTCATCCCGAAAAGGGGAACTTTGCGACAGAACACTTTTCGAGAAGATGGTGCAAAGAGGCAGCAAAAATTAGGAAAAGAAAAGAATTTCCAGCAGATTTTCTGTTGCAAAATTGCATCAATTTTAACAAGTAAGGTGCCATTTTAAAGCTTAGAAAATTCTCTAACAGATGAAATGTGACAAAATCAAAATTGATATCATCTGCAAAGTCCCCCTTTTCGGGGTGAGTTATTTCTTAACTTGTTAGCAAACAAAAGGAACAGGAACTGGTTAAAATAATCCCTATTATTCACAAAACTGTTGTTGTTGCTGCTGCAGTTATTTTTCCTGGTGCTGTTGTTGTAGTCGTTGTTGTTGTTGTCGTTAGAATAAGAATTAATACATATTGTACAACAAGTCGGGATGCAGTCACGTACCTGAGTTCCCTCTACAGTAAACTTACATTTGGCTCATGAAGCAAAGGATTCGCTTATCCTAAGATTTGCAAGTGTGGAAATGAAATAGGTTCTCTATTTTGAAAATAACAACGTTTGTTTGTCCGAAAATGAAATCAAATGCTTACAAGCCAACTAAATTTTTGGACTGACGAAATTTAATTCAAATTCGTTGTCTGGCAAACATTAAAGGTATAGGAAAATACGCTTTCGGCAAAGTGCATAATTTTTTTCATTTTAGAACCAGCAAAACTTCGGACTATCGGGATGCATAAAATAAGTATGTTTAAAATGCATTTCGAATTTGATAAAAACTTATGTTCCCCGTTGTTTTTAAATGAATTTAAGTACTTTGCAGTGGTGTTTTGAGATACTTTAACATCACGGTTGCCTCAAATTGAATTTCAAGCGCCTCTTAGCCCCGCTCTCAGCTTACATAATGAGTTTCACTCTTAGTCAAGACACTTAAGATGTAACAATGTGCTGCATTACATAAGAAAGATAATAAATAACGTGCAAGACTGCTCATTTGGCTTGTTAGCTATTTTAGAAAACATTGTACTTGTTTTTAAGATGATCAGGCACGGTTAAAAGTTGTTTTCTTTGGGCAATTATTGAAACCGATAGTCGTGACAATTACCCATGACTTGCAGCAGGTAAATCGATCGATCTTGTTTTATCTTGTTATCTTTGCAATAAGCAGTCACTCAAGAGATTGTCTTCTTGATAGATCAGCGACACGATCTGAGGAACAGAACACACTAAAAGCCAGTTTAACAGCACAATTATTTCTACGTAATTGTTTGCGCCAAAGTTTTAGAAATAAAGAAAGTAATAAATCAACCTGCAATTCTACTTGAGATCTTTTGTATTTGCCTTTTGTCTTCAATTGTGTTTTCAAGTTGTCACTCTATCTTTGATATCCTTAGATTCAAGCACTCTTAGTGTTACGTTTTTCAAGCAATTATAAACATTCAATGCATAAAATGCTTTTAGAATCACAATCAATCAAACTCCAACAGCATTTTCCTACTGGCAAATCTTTCGTAACCGAGAGTCTAAGGCGAATTTATCGACTTGACCAGCTTGAGAATCATGAACAGGAAACTGGTACACCTGCAAATTTACAAAGTCTGGCAAGTCTGGCAACTACATGTATATTACAGCTTAATACTATGAAGCTTGAGCTTGTGAAGAATCAGTTGCACATAGTCCGCAGCGGGTTTCGCATTGCTACTAGAAGTTTGGCATTGAAAATGCACACGTACACCTAACTGCCCCTATTCCTTCTAGAGGACGTGTTAAAGAAAATAAAGAGATTGTTCAAATCAGTTTTGCATAAAGGTGAACGAAAAAAATCGGAATGTGCACCCATCAATTGTTAATGCTGTTTTAAAACAGTACTATAAGATCCTACCAACAGGGTATAGAATAGGAAAGTCCATATATCCATATTTGTGCATTTGCTTTTAAGAAAATATGCATATGGATACCCAAAGTAAGTCACAATTATTCCTTTTAACCTGTTTGAACTCAAATCAATTTTTGAACCAAATCTTATACTTCGTATATTTAACCCTCGTCTTCCTGAGGGATCCCCCCTAACGGATTATCGCCGATTGCACATAAACACAAAACAAAGCGACCCTGAGCATTTGGGGTATTATTTTTACATCCTTTGCGGTCATTTTGAAGAACAAAAAATCGGGGGTGTCCCCTTAATGTGGGGTTATGGTAGGCCGTCAAAGTCGGCGGGTAGGGGGGTTGCCACTTCGAAAAATGTTATATCGCCATTTTGAAAAATATCTGCATGCTCTGAACTTTAAACTTACAGGACATGTTAGAATTGTTGATTTCTTTATTTATTAGCAAAATAACCCACGAACATTGGACATTTAGATCTTTTATAGCGATTTTTTGAAAAAGTGGCCATTTTGCCAAAAGGTGATTTCTTCGGTCCGGAAATACTTTGTGATGTCATAATTACGTAACGCCTCTACCGATTTTCATAATCTTGGTATCAATGGAAAAAGGAGACCTTACCCTATACTATGGTCACAATATAACTTTAGGGGTTCTAATTTCAAAATAACAGGGGGTGGTAACCACCAACCCTCCCTCAGGAAGACGTGTTACAAAAAAGGAAGACGAGGGTTAATGCTGCATGGAATCTGAATGGCTTATTTTATTTTATTTCGCTCAGTTTACTTAAAACGATTTGCAGTGGCGTGCCCAGAATTTTCTGTGTGGTAGGGCACAAGTATCAGTTTCACTCGAATGAAAAAAGTCTTAAACTCAAAAGTACAACATAAAAATGTTGACGTAGCTTTTGAAAACTGACAAGCAAAAAAAGGTCTCACAAGCGCACATACATCTGTTTCAATGACTTTAATACATTACAAACTTCTTTTTTTTCCTCTTTTCTTTCGATTTTTTTTTATTGTCCAGATCCTCGAATTGACCCTTTCCCCCGACTGAGATACCGAACTAGGGGGAACGTATACTGGTGCCCTCGACGTGGGTGCTTTATGGTTCAGACTGCCCATCATCGCAGGTAACGGCTGATCGTAATTAGTCACAGTTTGACCAGTAGCATTACACAACTCAGCTCATCCGCCCTATCTAACTACACGGCAATCGTTAAGTGGAAGGTTTTGGTGAAGATGTTAACAAAATGTATTCTATATGACGCACCTCGTTTAACTACGCGTTACAAGAAATCACGCAATCACCAATGCGTCACGCGTGTAAGTGTTTGACGCTGAAAACAAATGCCTTACATTCTTAAGGATACGGACCAATCAAGTGCTTAGATTGATTAGCGATTACTGGCGTCTTATTTAATAAGACATCGGAGCCAAGTGTAGGGGAAACGAGCCCTTCCCCCTCCCCGCCTTTGGGCAATCGCTCTATTATTGCAGACGGAAGAGGGATGTAATGTCGCAAGCTCCAGGTCCACTGGCGCCCAATGTTTATTTTCTAACTAAAAAAAGACATGAATGCAATTGTTTCGGTTAGAATTAAAGCTGTTACGGGTTACATTGCAATCTTGAGCACCCAGGGGGTAGTCAAGTATATATAATGTGGCAGGCATAGCGTGACGTCAAATTTTCAAAACACACCCTAAATTGTGATTTTGCTGTAACCAAAATATACCTATTTTTCCATTATTCACACCCTAAATGGGAATTTTACCGATACCGTTTTCACAGAAGGGTTTGACAAAGTACTCAGTTGAAATGAATGTTTTTATTACCCTAAACGGTGTCACCTAAACCTTTAATCCTCAAAAAACAACTCAAATTCACCCTTTTCTTGGTCACACTATACCTCTAACATTGTGCTTGACTGGCCCCTAGGCATAGGTCCAACGACAAAGAGTTTAGCGAGCTCGTCATTGCAAATTAATGTGTAATCATTGGCAGCGGTGCTTTGATTTCCTAATGCAACAGGCACTATGTAAATCCCGCTGCTAGTATTAGTTATGACATAAAAGAGAACACAAAATCACTTGTAACTATGTCAGTAACCATGTACAAATCTATCCTTACATGGTATGTAAATCAAAGATTTATATGTCTCCTGTCTATGATAATATGCAAATCCTAGGTTTATGTATTCGTACCGGAATACATATTGACTCGAATCAAATTAGGTCAAATTCGTGTAGCTAGAATACTAACGTGGATATATGAATATATTGGTACATTTGCTCTATGTTGCTCTGATATAGACTTCGAAACTCTTGAAATAATACTTGGAAACGATTGATGTAGGAATCAAGCAGACGAAAAACATGTAGATATAAAGACACACATAGTAAAGGCATTGATAAGCAAGGCATTCCTTTAAAATCTCTAGAAATCACGAGGCATAATATAGGATATAAACCCCTTCAAATACTTGTAACCACTTTCTTATGCTGCTTTCATACTTATTGTCGGGTTGTAGCTTTGTATGTTCGTTTCACATTTTTGTAGTTTTGCGGTTTTATCGCTTTCCTACTTTGCCGCTTCATGTCGCTTTGAAATGTGACAAGAAAGCTATGGTTAAAACATAACATATAGTCCTCATTCAGAGGACTGGGTTTCTTGATACTAAGATACGCGCGCGTTTAACAACAACAACAACAACAACACAAACCAGTCTATATATAACCCATTTTACACTGCCTTATAACAATAAGATTTATAGGGGACAATTAAATACTCGTTGGATATGTGCTTATGAACATGTTTCTATGTGTGTCAAAATTTAATTTTAGTATTGCTAAGATTCTTACGTCAAACCATGTTTAATTCAATGCTGACATTTTTGCTAGGCAAAAATATTCTTCCAGCTAAGTCACAGTCATCGACTGAAAAAACGTGATTAATTTTAGATCCAAAGAACTTGTACTTTGGCCAGACAAATCTTTTGTGTGTTTTCATATATACATTTTCTAATGTATCTGGGTTAAACGCACAACTAGTATCTTCTAGCCAAAAGACGACAGTCTGTGATCCACTACGGACTTGGAGTGGCTTTAGGGATTTGCTTGTTGTCTAATAGCAGTAACAGTAGTCAAACTTACAGATAAATCCATCATAACACAGGACATTTTTGATGAATTTATGTGGTAAAAATTGCATGAAACTTTATAGTTTTCATGTAAAATGGTTATTTATTATAAATCTTGTATCAGATTGAGTGAATATATCAAAACATGGAAGAAAAACATTCAGAATGCATAAGTTTATGTCTAACTTGATTAGTGCTGTCATCGACAAGTATATTTAAACCGTAATTCATTAAGCATGTTGTAACCATAAATATGCAACACGAAATGACCAGAATTATGCAATAAATAAACCAGGCTATTAGAAATTGTGGACCTTCACTTTGGAACACCCTTGATAAAACAATAAAGCAATCTAAAACTGTTAAAAGCTTTAAAAACAAATTGAAATTAAAGTTCCTTTCGTTGTATTAGTAGGCCTTTTGGGCCTTCACTTTGAAATTCCCTTGATGAAATAGTAATGCAATCTAAACTGTTAAGATCTTTAAAAACAAATTGAAATTAAAGTTTATTTCGTTGTATTAGTAGGCTTTTTGGGCATTAACATGTAATGGAACTCATTGAAATCTGTTGATTCTTTTTTCGAAATTGGACATTGTGTTGTATATTGTACTATGATGTTTTTGTTGCTTTAAGACTTATGTTTTTGTTGTTTTTTGTTATCTTATATCGACATTTATATCGACATAGAGCATATCGCGACACGTCGAGAGAACTCAGCCCTGTCGCGACATAAACAATATATAAACAATCATAATCGAGAGACAGAAAAGATACAGTATATAGCGAAGATAATAACTAGAAATAGCTTTCTTTTTCTATTGTATTTATCAAAATGTGACAACTCAAATTATTTTTAAACGGCGCCGGGAGATATTCACCCACCAGTCCCCAAGTTTTCCCGTCTGGTTTGGACTATTATGTATTTGTACCGAATAGGGGAGCGATATTTAGTCGATTTTCGTCACTTCTCTCTACATACGTGTCGACATCGTCATAAAGTTTTGTCGGCGTGTCAACGAGAGCACTTAACATGATAGCTAAGCAGTTAGTGACATTTATTGTAATAATTGTGCATTTTGGGGGGGGTAGAAGCATGAAACTTGGTACAGTGGTTCACAGATGTATACTGATTAATTCTAGATATAGAATGGGGTCATTTGGGGTCAACCGAGGTCATTTAACTTTTTAATGGTAAATATCTCATATTCTATCTTAGTTTTTGACATTGATGACTGTGTCAATTGATATATAGGTGTATTACATCTAGGTAAAGAACCAAATACTTAATTATCTGTGTTTTTGTATAATTGATGGACATAACAGCCCATAATGTCAAAGGTCAAAAAAATTTACTATAAATTTTACATAAAGAGAAATAGAATTTGTGTTTATACTTTTGGATGAGTGATTCCTGGCAACTGTAACTTGCCCTACTGATGATATTGTATTACCAACAAAAATAAAACCATTTAAGGCTATGTTGTAGGCCCATGTCCCCCTTCCCCGACCAACCATCCAAAATAAAAACTAAAAGTGTTCTAATTATTTCATGATTGTCCCCTATATAAAATTGTGTTAAAAATCTGAAATACAATGTTTTGTGTTTAAATGATTACATAATATAGTACAATTAATTACCTTGTGACAACAAAGATTATAATACAGGTTTTTAGATCAAACTATTAGAAGTAATGATTTATCAAGAGATTATGTTTCCTTGGGCAAGAAACTTTACTCTACTTGCTTTGTGGTCGGACAGTCACGTAAAGCCGTGGGTCCCCTGTGCGAATGCTCCTTCATGGGGCGCTGCATACAGTGTATACCTGATATTGTTGGCAATGACAAAATTATTATTAATGATTTCTATTATAATAGAAAGTCTCAAACAGTCTGATGTCATTTTCACACAAAATTAATGATGGCATCACAACTTCTTGGAGAAAATGTGAAAATCTTATGAATATTGATGACTTCTCACAATCAATTTTAACCAATGAAAATAAAAATATTATTTGATAATATTTATTAATAAATTCGGAAGATCTATATAGTGTTATGTTATTACAACTTGTTCACTATTACCACGGATTAATATTTGAATAACCATCAAAATGTAGCCAGAGAATATTTTTCAAAATGGTGCTTCAAAATGTACATCATTTCTGTACGTTGCCATCTTTGAAAGGAGATGGTGGAGCAATTATTGGCCTTCTTGGTAATGAATCTGCACAGAACTTGCTTGCCTTCTAAATGAATTTCAGTCATCTTCTAAGAAGCATACAGATCATAATGATGCATGGCATCATTCACAGACAATTGCAGACAGCAGAGATTTGTAGAGAATGAGCAACTGACATTATCAGTAAAGGAAATAGGCAATCCTTTCATGGAAGGTAACACCGACTTGCCTGTGCTTGACACAGAGGATATTGTCAACAAAAATGGTACCGCACAGCGCATCGGTTCTGAATAATATAACAACTGCAAATGATCGACTGGTCGAAAGACGTCCACCGATTAAAGACATCATAAAGAAGAATAATTTGCTGTAATTCCATTCCCCTGGTAAAAGAACAGTACCAAAGACTAGACTCCAAATATCATCTCTCAAGAATGACTGTTCTCTCTTTTCAAGGTTATACACATATCCTGCCAGGTTCGAGATGGACACTTGGATGAATTCTTTGAACATGAGAATCAGGCAGCATGCGAGTCGCATAGATTTTAATGTGGGATGCATATATCAAAAACAGTTTATAATCAACCGCAAGATCAAAATGGGGATGTGGCATAAGAAGACATGTGCATGCATCATCAGCTATCCCTTGTAACTGGCAGTCTTTCCTGAGAGTGGACCAAAACAAAACAGAGTTATGTAATTTCTTGTCTCGACAGGTCAGCAGTATAGAAACAAACAAACAAACAAATCATCTGCACTGATTACCAGATTGTTCAGTGTTCACCCCACGCCCTGATGTTTCAACGAAGATACTGACAATAGAATGTTTGTGCATGCATGTGATGCATCACAGTACTAGGCCTAAAGAAAGCAATGCTCAGGTTGTATTGGCAGTAACAAACGTCATCAAACTTCAGTTGAATGAACTGTGGATCGCGTTTGGTACACATGCAAGAATTAGAGAATACAAGATAAGATTTATTGTTTTGCCTGTCATCTATCGTCTCATAATGGATGGGCGTACATTATTTTGAGTAATGGGTGCCCCCGCAGGGGGTGCCCATTACGAAAAAATAATGTACCGCCCATCCATTATGAGACGATAGATGACAGGCAAAACAATAAATCGCCATCTTTTATTCTCATTCTTAGTCACAAATTTGAGTCATTTATAAACCGAAAACGATGCAAATTATTGCCAAAAACTATATACATTGTCATTGGAAAAACGTAGACCCCTATTCAAACATGAAATATTCCAAGCCCACTAAAGCTGTTCGCGCCGGATGTGTGCGTATACCTGCAACGCGCCGTGATTTTGGACGCGCGACTCCACTGCGTTTCACGCTGAACGCACTGTCATCTATCGTCTCATAATGGATGCAAAATTCCTTATTAGGAAGTAAAACCGCACTCAGTGACTAAGAATATGCTATAAACATTGCTGCGCATATAATTATCAAATCATAGGGCCCCGTGAACTCATCAGCTCTTGCATTTTCCATGTATTCACTGGATGTGACAATGTATTGTTCTTTGCGGGAAAGGGAAAAACACTGCATGGAGGGCCTTGAAAGCGCTTGATGAGGTGGCATCCACTTTTATATATCACTTTCAAAATCTCCTGAAGCCATAACAAGCAGCACTCTTGCAACAATAGAATATAAGTATGTTGTCATCTTTTATGATCGCACCCAAGTTCAGATGAATCGGTAAAATTAGTACGAAAACTCTTTTTCACTCAAAAGTCAAGAGCACTAGAGGAAATACCTACCACAAACACAAGCAGCACTCATCCAACACATAAAACGAGCAGTCTACCAGGGAGGATAAATATGGGGCAATGCAATGGTTGCATTTTTAGAAAGCTTTTGATTTGATCAACAGGAAGATCATGTTCACAGTTCTACGGCATTATGGTATCCCAGACAGGTTGGTGAAAACTATAGGTGTCCTCTACAAGCACTGTTATGGTTGATGTGAACATCTCAGAGACTTCCTTTGTGACAACAGGAGTATTGCAGGAAGATGTATTGTTATTTTCATTGTGCTGATAGACTACTTGCTGCAGAAGGTAACTAAAGATAGAGATTCCGGATTGGTGACACATGGAGATACCCAGACAAAGTTTTACATGACTTTGATTTTGCTGATGATATCGCCCTACTGGAGTCTTCACTCCCTAGAGCTTAGACACAGTTGTCAAAAATAGCAGCTGTAGGTAAAGAAGTGGATCTTATCATCAGCGTACCAAAGACAGAGTACATGACTGTCAACTGCAATCCACAATCGTCCCTTCAAGTTTTTTGGCGATAGTATCAACCATGTCTCTGGCTTCCAATACCTTGGATGTATGATGGCGTCCGGTTTTAAAGACCTTTAGACGAAAGGCCCTTCCCTGGTCTGCCTTATGAAAGCATATGGAGATGTCAAATAATACCAGTTGAAATGAAAGTACGGCTCATCAACATATTAAACATGTTTGACAGTATTTCTGTATGGCTTTGAATCATGGGTGCTCACAAGCAATGTGGAGAGTAAGATCAATACTTTTGCAACATCATGCTACAGGATCATGCATCATGCGCATTGCTCATGTTCCCAATTCTCTAATCTACCAAGCTACTGGTACAGTCACTGATAAACCGAGTTAGGTTAAGACAGCTTGCTCTTCTTGTACATATACTGAGGATGCCAGAGGGAGAGCCTAGTAGGTTTTACGCTCTCTATACACCATTACATGGAATGAGAAAGCCAGACCGCCAGAGAACATTATACTTGTCCTACATCCAAAAGCCCTTAGGGGATTCAAACAACATATTGCAACCAAAGGCTATCTACAACCTGGCCCAAAACAATACAAGAATTGCCCTCACCTATAGCATACCTAGTGCATGGGGTTGGATTCGAAGTGATTATGGCTGGGAACCAATTTGGACTACACTCCCAGAAGCCACTCAAGCATGTAAAAATCAACTGTAGACTGGATGTACTGCCAGATGTATATAACTGTTTAAAGGCATCATTAAAATGCACTGCTCTTTGCTACTGTGGTGGTGATGACTCAAGACAAGAGATTAATATGAACGTGACAAATAGATATGCCAAGAACATGAATCGCTAATACAGCACTTTAACCTGTACTGTAAGAGAGGTAGGCCTACAGTATGTGCTCTTCCAATTCAAGTATTTCATTTAAGCTGCAGTTCAGCATTAAGTATACATCATATAGCTTTCTGTTCATAAGATGATCCTATTAGATCAGATAATTCTCTTATAATTTAAAAGATGTGTGATATGAGTTTTTCAGATATTTTTCATTGCCATTGAATTCGCGCTGAAATGGATTTAATATAGGCTAAAATGTTTATACATTTAGTAGTATAACAATTTTGTTGACTTTGGAACTATTTAACAGTAGTTTTATGCTAATTTACGTAGGTTTTGACCATAAAAGTGGGTATATAATCATTTAAAAGTATGTTTTCTAGATTTTGACCTCAATTGACCTTTATGTGACCTTGACCTTGACCTGTGTAGGTGGTTCTATATCTAAAATTAAGCGGAACTTACTTATCTACCACCATGCCAAGTTTCATGCTTCTACCCAAAAATGCACAATTGTTGTCACTAACTGACTAACTATGATACTCACTAACAAAATGGGAAGTCAAAGTGTGGTTCTTTTTTGCGAGTGAGACGCCGGAATGTCGTGTTACTGTAAGTTTTTGCCTACCAGCGGAAAATCACAACTTTTACAACTGTTAGCGTACATAATCAATTAGAGCCTTTAGTCGTCCATCCCAAACGAACCGTAAATGCAGCAAACCTCATTTTGCACTACAGGTGAAAATACAAGTCAAGGTCGTCGTAATTTTCCGATAATGAATTTTTGACAGAATGCTTAAGCTTACTTCAAAGAGTCAGCAAAGCTTCATTTCAAGAAAATAATAGAAAGTATGAAATAATATTTTAAGGACGACCAACAGAATATACGGACCTTACTTTTCTTTGAACGTGTTTATCTCAGTTATACATTTTACTCCGAGACAAGATTTGAAGGACCATAACCTGACTTTTGGAAATCGAGTGAAGTTCAAGGTGTCATTTTAATTCTTATCACATTTAAAAAGAAAATGACAATATGCTGCATTTAAGACTCTTTTGGGATGGACGGTCACAAATGTTTCCATTTTTAAAAGAAAGAAAGAAATGTTCATTAATTTGATTTTTAATTAAGCGAAACAATTGTTTTTCCATAGCAGAAAAATAGTGGATGAGTGACCGCATTTGATAAGCAATATCAAGGACCGCTATTTTCTTTTGAGTAGAATGCAGTTACCTAAAGCGCAAGATAGACTTCGTAATTTTTACCAATATTGTAAAATCCAGATAACTGAATGCATATTGACCTCGAGTTTCATGGCAATATTATAGATCCAAAAAATCCGATGATACTCCAATTATAATGATAAAAAATCAAGACAGTGACAAACATTTCCATAGGAAAATGTTTCTAATTGAAGAAATATGAAGAAGTGAGCAAATCTTTTCTTCAGAATAAAATCCACAGTACAGGTCAAGGACATATTTCTAATTATATTGAAAAGACCAAGGTAATTAGGTTACACATGCAACGAAAACCAAAGAAGTAATGTACTATGAATTATCAAAATACTACGAATGAGTTATCATTGCAAAATGTACCGTGATGAGAACAATATTTCAAAATCATGAACATTTTAATAAATGGTCAAACATATGGAAAAAAAATTACACCATGAGAAAAAATTAAAATGAAAATTTTCATTCTGAATGAAAATCTAACATAGTGGTGAAAATGTAACACCATGAGAAAAAACAAATTCGGAATGAAAATGACTAAAAAAATGACGAAGTGAATCTAGGCCAAAATGCAAATCATAAACCTGTTACATTGCTACTCATACGCCCGTTATATCTCTTTTTATGAAACGCTTTTTTCTATAGTTAAACAAATTTACAGATATGCCATACTTCTTGGTGAAAACAAATACCAGTCACCTTATCAGATTTCCCAGAACAGACTTTTATTTTTCTTATCTCCAAATGGAAAATGAAAATATATAGAACACATATTATATACCGATTGAAAGCTGAGGATATGAAAATTCAAAAAAAAACCAAAACACATTTAATATGATCAATAGTTAATAAAATTATTGTGTCATGTTTCTTTTGGGCGTTGAATATGATCGCACTGTTAAACAGAAAGGTGAGAATACTGAATAGCAGTCACCTTGTTGTTGTTGTTTGTTTGTTTGTTTTTAACTTTATTTTATGAAATGAAAATGGAAAGTATGACACATTATATACCAATTGAAAACTAAGAACATGATCAAATTAAAGAAGCTCATTTGATTTGTATTCAAGCTGATCAGGTAACACGGTAGAACCAAATTATCAAATGGTTCCACTTACATAACTGATTTATTTACAAAATTTAATTAGCGTAGCGCAAGCAAAGCAACTTAT
>JXSR01S003582.1:28006-52806 GCA_000969725.1 Ophiothrix spiculata
ATCTAAAGTTGGGAGATAGACAAACTGAACATGGGCACAAGGATATAAAGCTATAACGATACACACTAGCATACGAGATCAGAACTGATGCTACCGTATTTCTAATACATAATCAAATAAAGGAATAGAGAAATGCGCATCGCACACTAGAACATTAATAACAATCAGACAAATCACAAACAGGCCAGGATTTCATTTTATTTGAAAAACATCCTGGCCGAACAGGGACTCGAACCCCGGACCTCTCGCTTACATTGCTATAATTATATAGTTAAAATTGTGATTAGTAGAATTACAAACCTTGGTTGCTCACTCGAGCTATCTATATAACTACACAGCAATAACTCGTGAGTTGAAGGCTTCAGTAAAAAGTATGACAAAATGCTTATGTTTACATGCGGAACTTCATAACGTACCGCCTTTAACAACGAGTTGAAATAAAAATTGTGCAATCACCAATGCGCCACGAATGTTATGCATTTCATGCTCAAAACAGGACAGGACACGGGCCAATAAAGTGCAAAACTGACTTGCCATTGCTGGCGTCTTATTTTGGATAAGATGTCGGAGACCAGTGTATTTAATGAAAAGATGTTAAATAAATATAACAAATTGCAGGCACTCCAGGCATGGGTTTCTTGCACTTGCATGGCGGGTTATTGCGTTAGCGCTACCATACCATTTCAGTTTCGCATCAAGGGTTGTCATTTATTATATTTGACAACATTGGACATACATTTTGCAACATTAACACGCAGCTGCTACATTTTGGTCATTACTCAAGGATTATAATCAGGATTGAACCCAACAAACACGACCACGATGGTCACATCACGTCTTCAACAAACTTGATGTTTCTATGAATAGATTTCAAATAGATCTGACTCAACTTATTATGCCAGCTTGACTTTCTCCATCTCTATTTGATTAACATATACACCCACACATGTCAAAACCTTGATTTGCTTGACATATGATAGAAATCAGAAAACTTGGTCTGGAAAGAAAACATGTGCTAGCTCATACAGCCTTTCTATGTACCTTTGCATTTTATGGATGCTCGAATCACACATTTTGAGACTCTTTGAATGGAAATTGCAGAAAAGCACCGTAACAAGCACAGAACAAGTTGTAGTAAACTCTGTTGAAAATGCGGACATGGTGTGTGTATAACATATAAAGTCTTAATGCACAAAGTCAAGTATGAGCCATCCACGTAGCTATCGGGCTTGTTTTTTAATAAATCCAGAGGTATGTCTCTGTTCCATGATGGTGAATTCAGAGTCTGACAATATCTATCAGAAGATACCCATGGATAACACTTGATATTGATGTGCATTGTTGAACAATGATCAGCAATGCATGCTTGTATCAATTGGCATCGCTTGATGCAGTTAGATTTACTCCCAACTTCATGCAGCAATAGACTCACCAGGTATACACTGTATGTAAGCGCCCCAAGAAGGAGCATTTGCACAGGGGTCAACGGCTTAACGTGGCTTCCGAGCCACGGAGCAATTAAAGTAAAGTTTCTTGCCCAAGGAGACATGGTCTAACCGGCAGTGCCGACCGGGGCTCGAACTCACAACCTCCATATTATGAGTCCCGTGCTCTAACCGCTCAGCCACTCCTCTCCCTAATAAGGCAGCATTGACCAATACTCTAAAATTGAGTTTTTCATGCATCTTTGTTTTTTAAACAAACAATATTACTGTTCTACACAAACACCACATGTGCATTTCAAGTAAGCTATATTGAAAATTGACCTCACATTTTGGTCTTGAAAACATACTTTATTGAGCAATGTTTGCTGACCGTCGAGGAACGACAGCAGAATGATGACATCGTCAGCATCGTTGTGGATTTGAGCCCATCGACAGAGTCTGAATCCACCATGAGTGGTAACAAAATGGCAGCAAGTAGAGATTCCCTTTTTAATAATGAGGGTATTAAGGTGGCCTAGCACAGATGCGGTGTCAGACACAAGTGAGCTGATATCAGCGGTGTTGGACACAGTTTCAAAGTATTTATCCCGGGCTTTTAGCGTACTTTTTGGCGTACTGTATCTTGCGCTTTAATAAAACGCGACCTTACACATGCGTCATTTTTATATTCACGCATAAGACCATGCGCGTTGCTCCTGACGGCGCAGGACCCAAAGCGCACAGTGCTTTTATAAGGGATTAGTCACTGCTAAACAAATGTCAATTTTTTGCCTTATTTTGCTTTGTATCTCAAAAAGTAAGTTGGTGACCATATTTTTTTATTACGTTTTTTTAAAAAACTATATAAGGACCAATACATATTTGAAAAAGAGAGAAAAAAATAGAGCCGTTTTTTAATTACAGGTGTTTTTGTCCTAATTTTTTCGATTTTACCAAAGACGTCAATGGTAAAAAGTGGTAATACATACCCTTTTTAAAATGGATTTTTCTCAAAAACTAAGTCGGTGACCCCCTTTTTTTTATTATAGAAATGTGATCAGCACACATAAAAACACCATATATCAAAAAATAAGAAAATTGAATAGAGGAATTCTATCTGTGCTAGGCCACCTTAAAAATGGATCTTCATCATGGCTGTCCTTAAGCTGTACTTATAGGATTTTTTTTTGCAACGCACAATTAATTAAAATCAATCACAATAGCTAGTTTGCCCACATGTACACTGCATGGTCAAAATATCATACCATTTAAATGTTTCCGATGCCTGTAGTTAATGTTTAAATTGTTGTCGCATATAATTTATCCGACTTACTAGACAACAATATGACTCTTTTATGATACATGTGTGTAAACTTGTCCTAGTTTCAGTTCCAATTAAATTATTTCTGTGATGAATATCAGTGTGATTGATCACAGATAAGGGCTCTCAGCTTGTCATCAGTGCACTTTTAGTACCACGCAATGCTGGCGTGTCCCATCAGTTAAAACAGGAAGATTTTAACCAGTCATTAACATCCAATTGTAAATTGGGATGCGTGTTATAGGAAGGCCCATACAAACTGTTAGTACCATATCACTCACATCCTGGTCACATAAGCCGCAAGAAGCCGCAACGGCGGTATGACATCGGTACGACACCGGTGAATGCTTGCGATGCCCGGTCGGACACCGGTCGGACGCCGGTGGTTATGAGACCATAACTGAAGACACCGTATACAAGCCGCAAGGTTTTAACTCAGAATTAAATTCTTGCGGCATGCTTACGGTGTCTCTACGGCTCACGGCCGCCGGTCGGACTCCGGTCGGTGTCCGATCGGTGTCTGCTGGTATGACGCCGTAAACACATCGTTACCTCGCCGCAAGGTTATGTGACCAGGGTATCCAGGAGGTTTAAGAGTAGCTGTAACATGCGATGCAATACATTCATACACTCTGAAAATAACAAGATAGAAAAGAAAAGGAATGAAAGAAAAAAAATCAAAAGAAATGAGAAAAAAACAAATAATTTGAAATGTTTTAAAAAACGTTGGAAAAGTTGTCTGTTTGTTTGTGAGACCGTTTCTTTTTTGCTTATCGGTCTTCAATAACACATCATTTGGGTGTATTTTTGTCCCCGCCGAACGAGTTCGGGATGGGGACTATAAAATGAGCTCCGTCCGTGTGTCTGTGTGTCCGTGATGAAAATGTTAACCCAAATGTTAACCTGCCTCTATCTCCGGGACCGTCAGACCTACGGTAACGAAACTTGGTGACATGAAGGGTCTCGGGATATACTTGCGCTGCGCAACTTTTTGGGGGTGTGGTCAAGATCATTCAAGATTAAAAGGTCATTTGAGTTCAAATCTCAAAAATGTTCAAAAAATTGACCTGAGGTTATCCGAGGTCATTTCAAGGTCACAGCTATAACTCATGAACCCTTAACCCTATATAGATTAAATTTGGACCATGGATAGCTCTTGACCCAAGGTCAAGGTCAGTCAAGGTCAAAAGGTCATTCGAGGTCAAATTTTCAAAAATGTTAAAAAAGTTGACCAGAGGTCATCCAAGGTCATTTCAAGGTCACGGCTATAAGTCATGAACCCTTGACCCTATATGGATTTAATTTGGACCATGGATAGCTCTTGACCCAATTACTGATCTCCACACTCGGCGGGGACATATTTTACGCATCGCGTAAACCAGTGTTCTACTTGTTCATTTGAGTCTCATGTCCTTCACAAGAAACTGATGCTTGTGCCCAACCACTCAAAAAAAAAATCCTGGGCAAGCCACTGGTTAACATCGATATATCAACTGATTGGGCTTCACACAAAATTTCTTGCTATGCATGCAGTTTTGGTGCAAAGGAAGTATATTCAATTCAACTGCTCATGACGTACCATTGCAACTAAGACGGCAAGGTAATAGATATATTGGTTGGTTGGGCTTGGTGCAAAATTTTCTGGGCTCAAAATTTGGTATTTAAAATTTTTGATATCACCTTGTTTAGGCTTTCGCCAAGGAAACCCAACTTGGTACTTGGTACCAAGTAAGCTAAAGGAAGCTAATCCTCAACAGGGCTCCAAGATGTTTTTAAATTCAGTTTTGAATACTTGTTATAGACTCACCAGGTATACACTGTATGCAGCGCCCCATGAAGGAGCATTCGCACAGGGGACCCACGGCTTTATGTGAATGTCCGACCATGGAGCAAGTAGAGTAAAGTTTCTTGCCCAAGGAAGCAAGGAGACAAAAACCGCCCAGCCCGGGGCTTAGGAGTTAGTCATTCAGTTCTAAATTCTGTTACTTTTTTTAAAGCTTCATGCAAACTTTTGACTTAATTAAAAATTGTAATTTGATTACAACATAGCATGGTCAGGTGTAACTACTCGTGTTCCTAGACAATCTTGACTAGGTCTCTAAACTTGCACTTTAGTGACAAAATCAACCTGGGGCTCTGTAAGTGTCACATCATGTGTTGATTTTGGGTTTTCAGTCTCTGGATGTAAAGCTTTGCAGAGAATTTTTGTATTTTCAGTCTCTGGATGTAAAGCTTTGCAGAGAATTGTTTTAAAGCTACTTAAAAACTACAGAAATATAGGAAAACTGCTGAGAACCGCAAAAAGCACCCCCTCCCAAATTGCTCACAATGCACACAGTTTCAACCTATACACTATTTTCTGTCATCTCTGATAGGGTATCCATTTGAATGGGCATGGATCTCAAAGAGGGTGTCCTTTTGATCAAGTATGGTCTATACTCTATTAATCTTGAAGTATGCAACAAGCCACCGATTAACACACATACACCAATAAGACCATATGCGGAAATAAATTGGTCAGTACTTTTCGAAACCGATAACAACGTACCCGATCATATTGAATATTCAAATGAACTTATCTACAAAATTTGTCCATGTAGTAGCAACAAAATTAACCAAAAATAATACCAAAATCATGAAAGATTAATGTACCAAATGTATTGATATGCAGTGATTTGGTCTTAATCAATCCTAATCAATCATTGCTAGTCTCTTACAAAATACAAAAACACCAGTTCACAATGTTGTAGAATACAAGGGGTATTCTTTGGATCTTGTAACAGAGTCTATTTGCTTGTTGCATTTATA
The DNA here is from genome assembly GCA_000969725.1 of Ophiothrix spiculata. Taxonomy (NCBI): domain Eukaryota; kingdom Metazoa; phylum Echinodermata; class Ophiuroidea; order Amphilepidida; family Ophiotrichidae; genus Ophiothrix; species Ophiothrix spiculata. Next base: position 33,560 of record JXSR01S003582.1, read on the forward strand.
GATTTATAGAGTATAGGAGAAGAGTTGAAAATGATCATATTTGAAAGAATAACAATCAGCTGGATTCCTGATTTGTAAAATTTAAAGGAAATACTTTACTAGTGAAACTTGTAATACCCCATTCAAGTAGTTAAATGAGATTACTCTAGAGCTTAAATTAAGCCCTATCCAAGGAAATTATAGAGGGGAATCTTTACTCGCCTCCATTGTAAATCGCCTTGTAAATTCTATGGGATCCTGACAGCTCCTGGAGGATGAGTTATTGTACCTCCAGCATTTTACGGCTATGCATGCCACATTTCAAGAGTCTTCGATTAGAAGGAGAATTGGTGTAATTTGATCAGTTGTAATAGACACAACTTGAAATGCAGACACGGTTTGTGCATGAAACAAAATCCACACACTTTATATGCGTCAAGTGAATATTTACATGATCTGCCTGAATATTGGGCCAAACTCCAAACATATCCAGAGGAACAATAACTCTGCTCAATTAGCTACAACAAGATGGCAGCAAGCACAGATTCCCGTTTCAAATCTCCTTGGTCCTACCTCACTTCTAGCAGGGAGTCAAACTGTAGAGAATAATGGATGGTCTGTTTAAGTTGAAATTGATTCATCTGGACAGTAAGGGTCTCACATTCTAAAATGGCATCAAGGCAACGGGTGGGCATAGACTGACCTACACTGACGTCACTTGACCCACAAAATGGCAGATATCATCTTGACCCACAAAATGGCAGACTTCATCTTTCAACAGTTTTCAGTTACAAATCTCGAAAAATTTATCATCTTGAGACTTGCCAGTAAAACAATGCATTCCATTACCTTTCTGATATACTGGTTTCAAAATATAACAAGTATTCGCTCTAGTCTAGAAAATCACAATTTACCTGATCGAACGCAACACATGGAAAGGGGAAAGTTTGGTTTGTTTACGTTCGTCATAACTATACTGCGATTATTATCCCTACGAGCAACGACCGTTATTGATGCACGGGAAGTTAACTCTGAGTAAGAGATATATCACCCGGAGGTGTAGGCGGCTCTATAGTGCCTTTGCTTTGTAAATCCTGTCAAACCAGAGTAAATCTGCAACATTTGAACTATCTTTATTTTGAATTTGAAAAATCCTATTTCTTTTTGTTGAGATTACAAAACTGTGATTTGGAATTATTGTCAACTTATATTTGTCTCCATATTGTATAAAACTATCCTGTCATAGATTTTCTATATTGGTCAATTATTTTGAGATGTTCATCTTATACAGATCATATTGAATTTAAGTGGATTAAATTTGATCTGGTATAAAGCTGAATCAAAGCAACAGTGTCATTCAGCTGGCAACTGCAATTTGAGGTTACTGATAACCATAAATTCAGCAGTGGACAATTTTGTCTCTTTATTTCAATATATATGTGTACCGCCACTGCAAAAGGGTCCAGTTGTCGACTCCTACATGTTACTCATTGTAGCATATCTGATGTATACAAATACCATACATTAGATATGCTACAAGGAGCAACATGTACGAGCCGACAACTGGACCCTTTTGCCGCGGCGGTACACATATTTTTTTTTTTTTTTTCAAATCTTAGTGGTAAGTTTGTATGGGCATTCTATTCCTGTAACAACAAAAATTTGTTATGTCTGGGAAAAAGTGAAATTTCAGAATCGGGATGATTTGCAATCCCTTTAAGACATGAAAACTTCCAAACCGTTTGCCAATTGGCTTTGCACTTTACTGATGAATATCAGAGCGTAGGTGTAAATCTCCAAAGGTTACATGACTCATACCGCATATTGTATTCTTCCATTCTATGAATTGTGATGATGCACATAGATAACATAAGAAATGTTAGGAAACAGAATGAGTGGAAATAAAGAGAATACAATAAGTTTTGACAACTTCATAATGAAAATTGACAAAATAACAGGCTGTTTCCGCATTTTATTGTGCCGTGTTTGAAATCATCTTAAAGTGAGTATAGTCCATCAACTATGAAGTATAAAGTGAATTATGCAGCATATGCATCTGAATGTTGAAATGTCTCTGCCATTAAAATATATTTCACTATTTTGTGACAACAAGTGACAAGGCATTTTGCACAACTGCTCATGGTGCAAAATAATCTACCCAAGGTGACTGGAGACCGTGGGTCTACTATTGCCCGACACCGAAACCAATACTCGAATAAAGAGCAGCAAATATTTGTTTTATATACTGTATGAAAATATTCTTGTCATTGATATCTTGCATAAACTCACCTGATTTTTGCAGACTTGAGTTAAGCTTACTGGACATGTAAGTTCCTGCTTCAACTTGAAGATTATCACATAGTGAGTGGTGGCATTCATGGCCTGGCCTAGCCCTAGCAAGGCCAAAGAAAATTGTTTGGTTGCCCTCCACCGACCGACCCTATTTTTCAGCCCGACCCAAACTTTTTTTATTGAATTTTTTTCCCTAAAAAAATATGCGAAACTTACCGAAAACTACAAAAAAAAAATGATATATTTTTGCTTTTTTCGATATTCAACCCTCAAAATGTTTAGGATGTCCCAAATCACTACAAGAAGTATTTTATTGTTTTGATTTGGATGTTGCGGGGGAAGTTGTGAAGGTTGGAGCGGCCAATCGACCTAGCAGTCCGTGGAAGAGTATTAAAAAAAAAGAAACTTAAAGAAAAAAAAACGACCGACCGACCCTCTCTGAAAAATAAGCTTTGGAGGGCAACCAAAGATTTTTTTTTTGGCCTAATGCAACCAGTATGAAGATTTACAACTTGTTCCAAATGATCCATGAGCCACAGCATTTCAAAAACTTCCAGCAATTGCTTCTCCCATCTGTTCACACAGATAAGAAAGTATCTTGGTTCTTGACTAGGACCTGGGGTCGATTTCACTAACATTACAATGCATCAAAGCTAACGAAGGGTTCAGCTCGTAACTACAACTAGACTTCACAAAGACGTGAAAACCCTTCGTAAGTGTTCACCGCATCGTAAGGTATATGAATTATGCATTAGAAAAATCGAACCCTTTGTTAACGTTGCGTGGGGTCAAGAGGTGGTCGTAGCTAACGATGGGTTTTGATCTTACGATGGGTTAACGATGCATTTTAACGTTAGTGAAATCGACCCCAGGCCACCCATTTTTAGATTGGAAAAAACAACCAGATTTGTAGGTAAACAGAACTGATTTTGATGCAATAATTTGCAAGTTTTTACTTGACACTTTTATAGAAATGTTCCCATGGACCAACAAATTCCAATCATTTGAGATTTATGTGACCTGTCATATGGAAAGGTATCTATCGCAAGGGTCCAAAAATCAAAACTAATATTTTGGTTTCATCTGGAAGCTAAGATTTTAAGCTTTAAAATGACACCTTGCTTTTGGTTATTGGATGTTCAGTTGCAAATATATATTCAAATTGTTAAAATGCATCGGGCTGATTCGAAAAACTATCGTCTGAGAAAATCAAGTTTTTGTACTGAGTAAATCTTGGTTTTAACATATTTTTCGTGTGTTTTGGATATTGGAACCTTGGCCCAAATTCATGAAACCCTGCTAACTCTAGGCTTGCTCCAAGGCGTGAGGCCGTTAGATCCCCTATTCCAATATCCAATTTCCCAGAGCTGTGTCTATTCTTACTTCCCAATGCTGTTGTATACAGTAATACCTCCTCTGAATTCAGTTTCCTACCCACTAGTTGCTTGGTGGAAATATAGATTTTGTCTAGACCACTAGACACCCTGGGCAGTCAAGATTAGTATGCAGATCCTTTGACTGCAGTCAAACAGTTCATATTATATATGTATGTTGTAACAGTCACATTTGCTTGCCAACAACATGTAGGCCTATTTGCAAGTTCAGTTCAGGGACTCATAGGCCCAGCTCATAGGGGAATGTTATGTGATTGGACGACCTGGTCTAATTGGAGTAATGAACTTCAACTACAGTACTTTGTGCCCTCTGTCAGGAATAGGTTGAGGTAATATGGTCCAATGTTAAATACCAAAATGGAAAGTTTGAAGGAACTTTTAGAAAACAGTGATGATTTTTGGGTTCTCAGCTGCAATTTGGGACTTTTGTGAGAATTAAAGTAGTTGGATACCTGTGCAAGTGTTTTAAAAATAGCATATTTAAACATGGACAGTGGAAATATAACTTTCACAGAAAACTGAATATTGTGGAGAGAGTACAGGGCAACAGAGATTTGTAGCAAGTCTATGCTAACTCTAGTTGCCTGCTAACTCTTTGTCTACATGTCAAAATTTGACAGGTAGACAAAGAGTTTGCAGCCAACTCGAGTTAGCAGGGTTTCATGAATTCCGGCCCTGATTGATATGATAGAAGACACTTCAAAGGCAACGTTTCTGATGAAATGATTTTTGACTATCCTCAGCTTCAATAGCCTGTATCACAAAATATACTATACCAATAAGAATCCACACCGGTAAATATGTCCCCGTTGACTTTACATGCAAAGTGACCTGTAATTAAACATTATTTTGACAACTTAAAAGCGACTGGTTACTTTGTGCTTGGTCTCAATTGAAAGATAATGGACATACGTGACCCGTCATATCGTAAGGTACCTTAAGGTCGGCAAAATTTTGGTCTCATCTGAAAGATTATATTTTAAGCTTTAAAATGACACCTTGCTTTTGGTTATTGGATGTTCGATTACAAAGTTACATCCAAATTGGTAAAAGGTATCGGGCTGATTCCGAAAACTATAGTTCTGAGAAAATCAAGTTTAAAGTTTCTGTACTGGTTAAAAGTGAATGGAGAAAGGATTTTTATCTCGTTTTTTAAAACATTTGTCTTATGTTTTGGATGTTGGAACCTGATTAATATGATAGAATACACTTCAAAGGTAACGTTTCTGATGAAATTAGAAATTCGACCTTGGACGTGATTTTTGACATGCTCGGCTTCAATGGCCTGTATCTTGCAATTTACTATGCCGGTATGCCGGTACCTTTCGATATGACGGGTCACATATCTCTTCTACAAAATGGACAGAAATATATGGTCAAGGCAAAGTTTTCCAGATACGGCGCATCAAAGTCACACGTCATTATGAGTGCACCTGGGCCATGCCCATTGGGAAAAAAGTGCAACTCACTAGACACACTATGTTCTCGAAAAGTCAGAAAATATCTTCAAAAATAGTACAAACAAAACCATTTGATCATTAATGATTTAATAACAGTCCAATTAGCAGGATTAACTTGAAGAAAGAAAAACACAATTTTCTAACACATTCTGAAATTAATTTTAGGCAATAAGGGTCACGTTCTGCCTGTCAACAGGCATTCTCAAGCTAGCAGACGACGCTACACAATTTATTTACCGATGTGGTACCATAAGGTAGATATTGCCTTATTGATATGACAGGTTGGTATCAAATCAATCGATTTATCATGTTTATGATGTATTCTCTTGCAAATCTATGAGAATTTAGAATTAGGATGTAGGTTCTTAGGTGGTAGGCACGTATCGACTTATCAGAAAAATCTCAGAAAAGACAAAATGATATATAGCTTTTGCAAACTGGTTTTTCATTTTGTTGTAAAACTATAGCTTAACCTTTGATATAATCAGTCGGCTAATGAAATGTCAATGTCTTTAGTAGGCCGTTAGAAACTAGTTTATTTTAGAAGAATTCATGGCCCATTTGAATTCTGAGAGCCATGCAATGTATCTTTAAAGTTCAATTTCACGAGTCATTACTTCATAACCATTAGTCCAAGTAAAATAATACACCAGTTTCACATTAAGTTACAAAAATCATGAGACTTTTTTTATTTTTCACTTTTAACAAGAAACAAAGCTCTGATTAGATTAAGACATCCAAGATATCGCACACATCATAAGTGTATGAGTGGTGTTTACCATAACAATATCTGTGTATTGTGACATGACATACTGTAAACGCCAATATATCCGCGCTCAGTAATTTTCGCGCTCAGCCGATTTTGGACCATTTCGCCCGTTTTTATTTTTGCGCATATGAACATTGTCCGAGTACAGAATTCCATTTGCAACAATCCACATTTATTTTCGCAGTACATTTATTTTCGCGCTAATCTCATTTTGCGCGAAAAGCGCGAAAATAAATGTAGCGCGAAAAATACCACTTATACAGTATCCTTTTTTCTTTTCCTTTATATTTGAACAGTTTGAGCATAAAACAAACACTTAAATTTCAAATTAATAACCACAATTTATGTTAATTTTTCGTAGTTATCACTCTATAATTTTAAACATCCATATACAAAGCTACACAAGTCAGCAACTTTTATATTTACAAAAATATGCAGCATACTTTTGGTAATAAAACATATATAAAGCATTTGAACAAACAATTCACATTATATATAAACATAAACATTTTAGTCAAGTATTTATAACTCTGGTTAAAAACATACAGATCATTATAGATACAATTGTCCTGTCTGTACAAAATCTTAGCCGGCATGCTTTTACCAGATCAGTATCCATTTATATACACATAATTCTTCAGATATAATATGCTAAAATATTACAAGTATGAACAAAGTAAAACAGGTTGCCTTATAGGGATGACAGCCTTCTAAAATAAAAATAATTAACTTTACAGGGTTGACATCCTACCAATGTCAAGTTAGTATAATAACAGTGTTGGGTGAAATTAATTTATTAATTTTTAATTAATTGATTAAAACTTTAGGGTTGACATCCTACCAAAAGTAAAATAAGTAACCTCACAGGTTTAAAATGTAAAAGTAAAATCAAAGATTTTCAATACATGTTGAAAATCTTTAGTAGAATAAACAACCACTCAGGGTCGACATCCTTCCAATGTGAAGTTAGTAACCACACAGGGTTAAAGTCCTCTTTAAGTGATATTAGGCAAAAAAAAAAGTTTGTCTCAGAAACCTGTGTGCATTGCCATGTGAAAATGAATTTAGCGCAAAGAGCTACGCGCTGGTCTTTCTCTGTTTTTTTTTTCATCAAGAGTAATCCGACGATCGTCAGCCGTCCAGGTTGCTGTCATTTGCTGTCGCAATTTTACCTTGAATTTTACATTTTATTTCAACTTTCAAGACTTCCAATAGTTAAAACGGACAGGATCATACTGGGTACTTCACACACGTAAGTTGGGCAATCAAAATTTTAGAGCGTTAAAAAAAAAAAGAAGAAATATTGCATACCGCATTGCTAATTTTCTAAAAAAATAAAAAAATCACATACCGCATAACTTTTTTGCAAACGGTTTCTGAGACAAAACTTTTTTTCTTGGCCTTAGTAAAAAACTCCAGTGTTGACATCCTACCAAATCAACCCTGTAAAAGTATCATTACAGGGTTAACATGATTCTCAAGTCAAATAAGTAATATAATTGGGTTGACAACCTACCAAGTCAAATTGTATAAGTTCAGAGCGAACTTTTTATTTTAACAACCAATAAAAGAAACACATAATACTGTAAAAATTGTAACCTTATTAACCACAAGTTACATATTTTGAGTTTTCAATAGCTCCTGGGACTGACACTTTTTCCTGGCTAAAACAACAACAACATCTCAAAACACCTTATTTATGTTTCCAATGTACGTTCTTCATTTTCCTCACCTTTGCATAATTTTTTTGTAATGGCAGTGACTCCTCATTCTATTCTAGTCTATAGCAATTCAAATCATGAAATATCAAATTAAATCTATTATTATTATAATGTCAGCTTGCTTTTGTAAAAAAAGACTCAAACATAGATTTTGGTCAGGGTTTTAGGTCCAAACTGTCTTCTTTATCATCCAAAGGGTGCCAGATAACCTACTGTCCTGGGAAAATGACAGGTATGTTGATTGGGATACTGTACTTCTTTAAAAGTATGGCTCTTAACCAGAGTTAAGATCATTTAGGCAGTTGTAACCCTTTGGTGATTTTATGTATGGTAGAGATTGTGATTATACCAAGCAGACTTGGATATTTGAAGTGCTAGTCCAAGTTTATGCTCAGGTGAATCATTATGAAGGCCAAACAAAATTGGAGACTAATTGTACCTTCCTCCAGATGGCATATTGCCACTTCCTAGTAGACCATAATTGGTCCCCTTCCCCTTCCTGGTCCTTTCATATAGTTTGTTTCCAAAACTCACGTCACTATGTTGTCAGTAGATTATGTTACTACTCAGAGGTGGTTTTCAGGATATCCCACAATGCATTATTCTGATACACTGATATATAATAGGCAATAATGGTTTTCTGGGCAAGGGGCTAGTAGGAATTTGAGAATTCCATTGAATAGTACTCATTCATATCTTTCTAGGGATGTGTTTCTTTTCACACTAGCCCAGTGTTTACCCACATTGCTGACACCTCAAAAACCTCAGCAACCTGTACATAAGTATAGGAGTTGAATTGAATTTGTAGGCATATTGTAAAATCAATGTATCAGAATAATGCATTGTGGGATATCCTGAAAACCACCTCTGGTTACTACTATACATCATAAATATTTATTAGGAAACCCCAAAATACAATTGGTCAGTTAAACCTGATGGGCATGACAGTATTTTGCATACTTCCCAAAAGTGCGCATAATGCCCACGCAGGAAAACAATTGATAAACTACCGGAACCCCCATAATCATATCACTTATCAGTTGAAAATTCATACAGTGAGTGAGAAGAATGGACGTTTTCAGTTGATTTTTTTTTGTGTTAACACTATTTTAAGTGAAATATTTATGACATATAGTAAAAAAATACAACATGGTTTATTTTGACAAATATTGACAATTCCGGATCCCTCGGTGTTGGATGCGTATGACTACTGCCCTCCGCTTCGCGTCAGTAAGTAGTCACACGTATCCAACACCTTTGTATCAGTAATTTTCACTACTTTCCTCTTTACCATGTTGTATTTGTATATTATTGCATTCAAAATCAGTTTAACTATTCATTTTGTGTCACTGTGGCCAAAAAATGAATGGCGCAATGTACATTATCCCAAAGAAATAGATACATGAATTGAATATGATTGAATTAAAAACAAAACAAATAAATTGAGTTGAATTAAAGAGACCATGTAGGCCATGTAGGCCTAATCTGTTAAATAGGTACCTGTGAGACAGCTATCAAAAAATATATTTCTTAATTTCTTCATTTTTACATAGCAATATAACCATCTCTGCTCCAGGCAGATGGGTCCAAGACTATGTACACTTACATACGCTGCTGGAATGAGGAAGAGATTGTTTTTCAAAAATTAAGTATGAAAATAGAATGTTATTTGTTGCATTTATTAAAGTTTAATACTTTATGGTAATATGATTAATACAGAATCTCAAATTAATGGTCACATATATGTGACCAGTCATCTAAAACCAGCTGTAAATGCAGTCTCTTTTCATTTTCACTTTTTAATGTTATAAGGATTAAAATTACACCTCATTGAGCTTCACTCGGTTTCCAGAAGCCAAGTTAAGGTCTGTCAAAGGTTATCGGGAAGTAAAATATGAAACTGAGGTAAACAGGCTCAAAGATCAGTAAGCCTTATATTTTCTGTTGATTTGCCTCAAAACATGCAGATATATTTCATATTTCCAATCATTTTCTTGAAATGAAACTTTGCAGGTGTTTTGAAGTAAGCATAAGGATTGTGAATCTCTCAGAAAATCAACTTTAGGCAAATTATGACCTTATTTTCACCTATTGCACAAAATGTTATTTGTTACATTTACGGCTGTATAGAGATGAATGAACACACATCAAAAAGTATCATAGTAATAAGTCTTATAGGTCCATGGTTCAATTCCAATTTGGGGACTTCGGTATGGTTTGCAAGTCTCGACCCCATGTGGAAAAAATACAGTATCTGTCATGTCTTCTAGTAAACTAGTTTTCATTTATCCACCAAAAACACATATGTAGAGAGGAGATTCCAAATACTTATACCACCAAATGTAATGGCGGCAGCTGCCGTGGGGCTCAAATTGAGGGTATTTGGGTCAACTCAAGGTCAGCCAAAATCAACTTTAAATGCAGAAATTTGGTTGCAGAAAGTAGATATCCGTGCAAATACTATATTCTATAAACCTTGAAGTATGCAACAAGCAAATCCATAGCATATCCCTTGTATTCTACAACACTGTGAACTGGTAGATTTGTTTAGTGTAAGAGACTAGTAATGATTGATTAGACTTGATTAAGACCAAATCACTGCGTATTAATATTTTCTTACATGAATTCTTCACGATTTTGGTATTATTTTTGGCTAATTTTGTTGCTAACACATGGACAAACATTGATCAGAAGTTCATGTGAATATTCAGCAAGATTTTGTATGTTGTTATGATTCGAGAAATACGGACTAATTCACTTCCTCGTATGGTCATATTGGTTTATGTGCGTTAATCGGCTGCTTGTTACATACTTCAAGATTTACAGAGTATATATTGCGTGAATGGTAAGCAAAACCTGAGGAAAAGATAAGTGTGTATTTTCAATATTCACGCAATACGGCAAGATAAGATGCCGATGGATCATTAACAAAAATATTAATACCACCCAATTTGATCCTGATTTCAGAACAAAAATGGCGCCGAGTCTGTAATCACCTGGTGATCAGATGATCATATCAATATAATCTTGTCATTACTTGATGTGGGACATGTGCTCTGCTTGTTATTTCAAAGAGCCCAAACATCTGAAATATCTGGATACTGATAGTCAAACTTGTTTTATCCGTTAAGGCAGAAAGATAAATATCTGACCACTTAAGTAGATGTATTTCCGTGACAGATGCCTACTGTTTCCTTTACAGTCTACTCCAAAAATTAGGTTGAATAAGTAGTTCTTTGATCGAACTTGAAATGTCGGTATCAAAATATTTCAGTGAATGTACTTTCCTTGTCCGTCAAAGATGTTATTCATCAAGTTTTCTTGACAAAGTTCATGAGCCGTGCCAGTTGTGTTGTACATCATTTAGCACTGATTTGGAAATACAGAAGATCTGTGTTTACTCCATTAAAGCAACCCATATGATAGTCTCTATTTGTTTGTTTGTTTTGTTAACGGATGTGAATCGTACCAAATTTAGCTACGCCCAGCAGCTGACAAATGTAGGACCAGGACGTTGTCGCCTAAGTGTCAACTTACTCGACTTTGAACGATTCAGATGTAGTTAAGATGTTACTGCCTGGTCAGACTGTACTGATAATGAAAATGATTTGTAAATTTTGCCCTACAAATATAAAAATTGTAGTGGGCATATATACCTGGAATGGATAACATGTTAATTTTTTTATTAATTGATTGTTATTGGTTATTGTTATTGCTAATGTCTGATTAGCTCATTATGGTTTGTCAATGGGAAAATCTCTTACCAATTCTTTTGGATTGGCATATCATCATCTGAAACCAAGGAATGTCATCTTGATGTTGATACTGTTAGTATCTTTGCATGAAGAGCTAAGCATGGTATTGTTTTTGCTCATATAATGCACACCATACCATATTTAAGAGGTACAGCCTTTGGTATTGTACCAACCATGTCTTTAATTATGCACTCAACAGAACTTTCCATTCTAGACTAGTGGGTACATCTTTGTGAATTAGCCTTTAACCTCTTGCATGCATGCTTCAAAACAATGTTTGCTGTATTGCATTAAATTCTTCCCTTTTTTATGTGAGCTTTCAACATGCATCCGCTTTCTTTTTATCAGCCTGACAAGGTAACGATTTTGACTACTATATGATTACACCGATCAATCGCACTTGAAGTTCACTTCAAGGTATTGTCGCTGTGTAGCTATGGCCAGTGATCATGTCAGTATATTTCAGACTTGTTGCGATTTATTATAACACATTTGCATAATTGCTACGGTGCTTCATTGCGACCAAAGTTGAATTAAATCCAACAGTTCTTGACAAATCATTGTGATCAAAACAACGAGGTAATGAATTTATCGGTTGGCCATGCTTAATCGCTGCAAAATTATCCAAGCGCGACAAGGTTAATTGTGCCCGACATCATCATGGAGTTGCAACCACCACGAGAAACCCTCTGAAACCAGCTTAAGTTTATTGTAAAACTTCGCCATTGATTTCCTCCACGTCATACAACATGACTGAATGAATTGGTCTCATTGTGGCATCTCAAATTCTCAAAAATAGCTCTTACTAATTTGATTTCACAACTGTGTGTCATCTTGAATTTTAAGAGTATTTCTCGGATTCGCTCTCGGAAACAGTCTATCCGAGAATGATAGCGATCCAGAAGATCTTTCCAAGTTTGAAAATAACATTGATTGTCGATTTGAATCAAACGCATTCATGTACATCTCTCGATGCGGAGTCGATTGATTGGCTAAGTCAATCAGCATTACATCGTCCTGATTTGAAAACGTCGGTCTTCGCATGCTCCTGCGAATCATTTCGCCGGCCGATGACTGCGGCCTAGGTCCTGGCCGCCTTACTAAAAGATTTTCATCTATGATTTCTTCTTCTTCTCGTTTCTTTTGCAAATGTTGGTAACAATACAAAGACATAACTAAAAGTACTAGCAGTATTAAACATCCGCCACCTATTGCAATTAATTGAACGTTAAAAATGGACGCTAGACCGGAAGCCCCGGAAGACGTTTCAGCCCAAATACAGTTCTGCTCTCCAATAGGGCTTTCTCCGCCATTGTTAAACGCCACAACACAAACTCTATATGTAGCATCATTTGAAAGTTTTTCCATGGTGTAAGAGCTAACCTGTGGATGGATAGGCATGCTTTTGACAACTGTTCGGTCGCCGACTTTGCTGTAGAGAATCCTGTAGCCTTGGATGTTAGCAAGTGAAGACCACGTTAGTGTTATCAGGTTGGCGTCCACTTCTAGGATTTTGACGGTTCCCGGCATCTCTGGCTTCCGGAATTGGCATTCTGGACCTCCCCATTTTTTGCGGCATTGGCATTCGTGTGTGTATCTGAATAGGAAAACAAAACAAGACCAACAAACAGTTTTATAAGTTTGGTACATTTTTTGTGGTAACGTTATAATAGTAATACTAATAATAATCTTTTGAAATTATCGGCCAATGAAGCCTTAAGGTCTCTTTTTTTTTTAAATAGGTCAAATGATTCAGATGAGTGTGTAAAATCTGATTTCAGGAGAAAATGATTGTCCAGTATTATATAAGTCAAAGTACATGTACCTGCTTCTTCAGATTGTGTGGCTAAGCCATACGGATAAAAGGATTAGTAGCGAACAAACTGACTCAAGTATGTAGGACTGTAAGATAATTAAAAGAGGCACAAAATTGGTTGTTTTGGACTAGAACTAGTACCCGTTCCCTTGATCGCTCCTCCTACGGACCCAGGCATCACGCTGCGCGCGCTGCCTGGGCTCATTGCTGGGTCGAAAGGCAGTACACTTTTGATTATACTGCAGAGGGTAATATAATTAGCAGAATTTGTTATGTAATTTTTAGAACTGTTCCTTATGATTTTTGTTTTTTAGTTATGTAATTATTAGAATATATCTGTTCTCCAAGATTCTGTGTACAGATTAAAGGATTAATGGACAACAAACTGACTCAACTGTGGGACATTTGGTTAATTAAGAAGGGACACAAAGTTAGCATAGCTAAGTATGAGAATAGGTATAATATTTTTTAAGGGATTTCAGACATTAATTCAATATAGATAGTCTTATCTAATGGCTCCATTTGGGCTTAAGAATACGGAAAACGGAAAGAAATAAGGAAATGGGAAGTTGAACACGGAAAATGGGAATTCGGTTTTACCAGGTGTCCCAAAAAATGGTTACATGTAGAAAATTGACCTTGTGCTAACACTTTGCACAACTTATATTACAACCCTCTTCTAGATACTCGTAAAATTTTGATATCACATCTTTATTAGTTTTTGAGTTATCAACAAAGGTAGATACCTATGTCAGAAACGCATTTGTTCAAAATTCAACAAAATAATAAGCATACACGTTTTGTGATATTTTAAAGTACATTTTTTTCTAAATGATCATGATTAGACTTTATATTAAACAAAATTTGAAACAATTTTTGATGACTAATAATTGAACTCTCTTTCAGTATATCTATTATGCCAATTACGGATACCTGTATTCTATGCATTCCAGAATGAGTTGTTTATATTGAACCTGTCAATCAAGTTGTGGCGCGAAAGTTCATGAATACGCATAAAGCACACGTTTTCATGGGTAAATCTTGTGACGGTAAATTTTGGGAAAAAAATCATCTTTAACAGGACATGTTTAAATTATAATTTTCTTTTTTTAGTAGCAAAAGTCAGATTGACATTTAGAAATACCAGAAATAGCAAAATTTTGAATCGGTGGCCATTTTTGCCCAAAATCAGATTTCGACATAATTTTCAGACCGGTTGTAATTTTTGACGTCATAATTACGCAACACCTCGTCAAATTTTCATGATTTTGGTATCAAATGGGAAGAAGAACCCCTACCCTATTCTATGGTATAGAACAACCTAACTTTGGGCCGGTCAATTTCAAGTTCACATGGGGTTGAACGAGGGTTAAAATTACATCAAACGAACATGCTTCCGATTTTGTTGAACTTTGAAAAAATACGTTTCTGACATAGGTATCTATCTTTGTTGATAACTCCGAAACTAATTTTGCTTTGATATTAAAACTTTGCAAACATCTAGCAGAGAGGTATGTTTCATAAATCATGCTAAGTTTGAATTCTCCAACTACTTTACTTTTTGCAAACGATTATTATTCTACATGTAACCATTTTTTGGGACACCTGGTACTTCTTGGGACACCTGGTTTTGTGGCTGATCAATGCAAATTAACAAAACTATACTAATTTTGATGGAAACCAAGTACATGCATAGTAAGATTGCATCTAGTATTTTATTCCTTGTAATTAATGTATTTTGTAAAATATATGTGATTTGAAAATTGCCACACTGGGGGCACTCAAATTTGAAAATGATAGGTATGTCCAGTGCCGGACTGGGAGTTATTGGGGGTCTACTGAACTGATTTTTAGCAGAAAATGGGCCTTTGAAACTGATCTCAGAGGGTCTAATTAACTGAAATGTTTTGCCAAAAATAGCCATCTGATTGATCAGTTTCTGTAGTTGGAACTTAAATATCGTATTTTTCCTCAAAATGAGTGTCTAAAGAACTGAATCATACTGAAAATGGGGATCTGTTGAGTGGCCTGGAGGCCTGAAAAAGGGGGTCTTGACTGCTGGATATAGGTACACTGCACATTAGGACTGTGCACATACATGTGAGTGAGCCACCCCCCCCCCCCCCCTCCCCTGGGCTTTGATCAATATCTTTAACATGAAAGAGAGAATGATAAAGGTTGTCAATTAATCATAACATTGCCTTGAATGAAGCAGAACAGCCACCTTGTAAGGGAAGTTCCCATGAACTTGTTAAACAGATAAAGCAGGCTGGTGTTGACCATCTCCTGTTCAGATAATGTTATCAGTCCTTTCCTTTGAAAAGGTCTTGCCCCGGAGGGGGACACTCATATATGAAATTGCTGTGCAACATTCACCAGCACCTTGGGAGTAGGGGTCTTTCGGTGACAAATTGGGTAAAAAAGGGGGTCTTTCAGTTAGAAAGGACACAATTTAAAAAAAGTAGGATCTTACTGGGTCAAAATGCCCAAAAGATTTGCAAAATTTTGACAAATGTAGCAACGAATTTAGTGAAATTTTGGAAAATTACATCAAATTAAGAAAATGACTGGTCTTTTGAGTGACAAAGTGACAACAAAGAATTTTAAAAAATAGGGGGTTCATTGAGTGACAGTTGGAAAAATAGAGGGGGTTCAAGTTGATGAGAGTGAGCAAAAAAGCAGGGTCCTTTTTGGTGGCACATGGTGCGTAACTCTTAAGTTGAGTGCCTCTCCCCTCCCCGGATGGTCTTACAAGCTGTTTTATAAGCAATGAGACATCAAATTTTATGGGTCTGCCTTTGACTCATCACAGGAACTAAACTGCACACCTGATGCGCAACATGTATCTGGACCATGTCTGCTGAATTCACTTCAAGGCTAACGTAGATTTGCATTTATATATGGCTGACTTACACATGATGTTAAGCAGGGGTATCCTTCTCTTCAGTGCGTTTACATACTTTATTAGGTTGAAATTGGTAATACATTTGATGAGGATTTTTTCCTGTGCATGATATTTTCATTTTTGTTCTTTAGACAGTTGTGTCACATTTAACAAATAGCAATATGCGACCGTCCATCCCTAATCGGACGTAAATGCAGCCTTATGTCATTTTCACTCTTTTAAAATATTTTCAAAGAACATGCTATAAGGATTAAAATGACACCTCAATGAAATTCGCTTGTCAAGTTATGGTCCGTCAAAGGTTCTTGGGGAGTAAAATGTATTTTTAACCATTTTGAAGGTAAATCAATGACCTACTTAGTAATTAGACAGTATGGTTCAAGATGTTTCTCTTAGGGTGAAATCATACTCGGTCTCCAAACAAAATTTTCGCTACCAAACATTTGGTCGTGACGTCAAAATGACGATTGACTCCAAACAAAACAGCTTCAACACCGAGTTGAGACCAAATAAAATTTCGCGCTAGAATGCACATGTTATTGAATTGCCATATACATTCGACCAAATGTTTGCTACCCGTTCATACTTTAAATTCGATGGCAAATATTTGGTGCCGTCACGACCAAATGTTTGGTAGGAAAAATTTTGTTTGGGGGCCGAGTATGATTTCGGCCTTAGTTCTTGAAAAACGGCTCTCATCAAAGGAAGAGCTTTGAAGTGAGAAGCTTCCGAGTCATTTTTGTCCCTGCAAGCATTTTAAGTGCAAGTCTATATTTGTCATGTCTCCATCTTAAGGTGCCATACTGTAGAAAAAGATAAAACTTTAGCACCTGTTCAAATTTAAAACGAATTGACCAACCAGATTAAATAGGAAGTTATTTATTAATAGTTTGACCAGATAACCCCTGGGTTATTTAACTTAAAGGAACATTGTCCAATTTATCAAATTAAATTCCAGGCTCATTTGAAAGATGACAACTTTAAAAATTTCACTCTATTCTGTCTAACCATTTTGATTTTGTAAGCAATTCCGTATTTCACCTATAATTTTTACTTCTCCAAATATTTTACAGTATGCTGTAGGGACACGCACGGCCTAGCGGTATAAGTCCCCGACTTTAAATTATCGGGCATAAAGCATTGTGGGTTCAAATCCAGTGGGCGGTGTGTGTAGTGTCCTTGAGCAAGATTCTTACTCTCATGTGCTCCTCTCCACCCAGGTGTCAAGAGGGTACCGGCATTCTTCAGTGGAAGGTAACAGACTCGCGAGGAAGGAGGTGTGGCGATCCCCTCACTGTAAATATAACAAAAACGTGGAGTCTGGCCCAATCCCTTCCAAAGAGAGATGGGCACTCCGACCTGTGTAAAAACAGGCCGCCCCCTTTACCTTTATGCTGTTTAAATTTATGTAAATGGTTAACATAATTGAACACTTTTTCACTTTTAACAGAACATGTTTTCACTTGTGTTCTGAGAAAAATATCAAAATATTTTGGTTATCAAAACCTCAAAAAGTTTGAAGCAATCAGACTGAGATTCTTTAAGAAGCGAATGTTTCATATTTGATACAGTGATGGTTGATTAATCGCCGAGACACAAATGAACGTTTAGGATGTGCGTTTCCCACACTGTTTGTTGGGCCCCCCTTTTAGATTACAGGTTATTATACAAGATAATAATGAATTTGGAATTACAGGTCAGATACTTTGAGGCCACAGTCAAGGAAACCCTGGTTAAGGAAATACCCTTGCAAAAATGTACAAGACTGATAAATAATGTAATTAATCAGGCCGCAATGCAACAAGTTCTAATGGAAAGCTTGAGTAAGATTTTAAGAATTGACTAATGGAAACTGCAAGAAATTTAATTCAGTGTTTATATCAGGAAATGCAGTGACCAAGCCCAAGTTCGCAAGCCATTGTGAAAATAAGGTGAGAATTAGAATTTCATGGACTTTTTACACCAATACATTTACACATTGTTGTTTGATTTATGAGAGTTTGACAAAATATTTATTGAATGTTTTTCTTGTAACCAATTTTTATATGCAATTTTGTCTAGTCGCTAACTTTCAATTTTAGACATTTTGTCTATTTCAAAAAACAAGTGCATGCAAAAAAGATAGAATACCTACAATTTTTGACAGTTGGTCTGTTCCAAAACAAGTTTATGAAGCTATTACTTTAATTTGTGTTTGATTTTGGCCTATCCCAAAACAGGTGTATGTGAAAAGCAAACTCTTTTGCCAGTTAGCAAATGGTTGGTCTATTCCGAAAAAAATGTATGTAAAAAGTAGTTTGAGGCAAAACTAACAGAGAAAGAAGAAAGCCCTATGCAAAATTCTTGTACTTAATATTATTCCTTTGCCATGATTTCTATGGTCTAATTGAAACCTTGACTGAGTCATATACGTCTGGAATAGAATTTGGAAAAGTTCCAGTCATCGCAATCCACTTCCGTGTGCCGCAAGATTTATATTTAGGTATTTTCTTGTATTTCTGCCAAGGTGTCTTGATAAGTTTTAGTGAAGCATTTTATCGTTAAGTTATGTATAAAGTAAATGAATTGTTTATAATGTCAGCATGTATTCAGGGGTTACTTTTACACTTTTCAATCCACAGGACAGAAGGAACAGTAAGTCTCAGAATCCACAGGTCCTTCACTAAATTTACAGGTCCTTTAGAAGGACTTCTAATTCAAAAATCAGTGACAGCCTAAAAAAAAGATCAGACCGAAGGACCATCTCATTGCTGAACTGGTCGGTCCTTCCGAAATTCTGTCGGTCGGTACCGTCAAACCCTGTGTATTTGAATCTTGTATTTGTATCTCATTAGCCCTTTAGGACTTTTCTAATAGGTGACACTAAACAATGACACAGCCTCTTAACAAATGTGTGGCATGGCACAAGGGAACATGGAAGAAGGTAGCACACCATGCATAAGGCAAAAAAAAAATAAAAAATTTTGGTTGCCCTCCACCGACAGACCCTATTTTTCAGCCCGACCCAAACTTTTTATGCCTCCGCCAGAGGCATTATGTTTTCTGGTTGTACGTCCGGGCTCATTTCTCGGAACTGGTGTGGCGTATAGCGATGCAAGTCGGTGGAGTGGTGGTCAGGCTGGCTAGTAACTTTCTCTGAAAGTTTTGGCGCGAAAT
>JXSR01S003584.1:1650-11889 GCA_000969725.1 Ophiothrix spiculata
ATATTTTCGCGAGGATTTAATTTCGCGAATTCTTTACCCTCGCGAAATTCGCGAAATTAAATACCTCGCGAAATTAACATGTTTTACAGTACCTTAATACCGGCATAATAAATTACGAAATACGGGCCATTGAAGCTGAGCACAGTAAAAAATCACATCCAAGGTTGAATTTCTAATTTCATCAGAAACGTAACCTTTGAATTGTACTCATATAATCAGGCTCAAACATCCAAAACATAAGATTAATTTGTTAAAAAACAAGATACAAATCCTTTCTCCATTCAAGTTTTACCAGTACAGAAACTTTAAACTTGATTTTCTCAGAACTATAGTTTTCTGAATTAGCTTGATGCCTTTTACCAATTTGGATGTAACTTTGCAATCGAACATCGAATAACTAAAAGCAAGGTGTCATTTTAAAGCTTAAAATATAATCTTTCAGATGAGACCAAAAAATCAATTTTCATTTTCACATATGCAAGTACTTTTTCCTTGGTGCAAGTAAGATTTTCTACTTACTTGCACTTGCACTTTTCAGTCACTATGTTTGATGTAGAGTATTATGTACACAAAACAGTGTTCAAATATCCAGTTTTTTCTTTCATAACAGAGTAGTGCAGCGGCCAGTACTCAATTTTACACTTGCACGTATGCAAGTACTTTTTCCTTGGTGCAAGTAAGATTTTCTACTTACTTGCACTTGCACTTTTCAGTCACTATGTTTGATGTAGAGTATTATGTGCACAAAACAGTGTTAAACTATCCCGTTTATTCTTTCATAACTCCAGCCATTTTGTGAATTTGTTGTCCTTTACTTGCCACGATATAAATTGACAAACACTGTATTTTACTCACAGGAGGGTTTGAGGCAATATTAACAATAATCGGAAGCTGTGGAAACTATAATCAACCGTAGAGATTTCAGGGATTCCTAGCAATGCGATTTTATGTTGATTATTGACAGTTGATTGTTTTGCCATGTGCATGTAAGATAAATTTTGTGCAAGTAACTTTTTAAACTAACAATTTTTGCTAAAATCAAGCACTGGCAGCAGTACTTCCCTTGTCGTGCATCAATGAGTCCAGGATTCAAATCAATCAATCAATCAATCAATCAATGATACAAGTACTTGCATAACATGAAGGAGTCTATTCGTACAGGGGACCCACAGCTTTACGTGACTGTCCGACCACAGAGCAAGTATTGTTGCGGGTTCGATCCCCAGTCTCGACACTCTAAATGCAATTGGTTGCCAGGAGACCTGTGACTTCCCGTGTAATTAAGTACCTGGGTACCCTACTTAATTTTTGGATGGGTACCCTAACATTTAAAATAATGGGTTGATTGGAATGTAAGGATATAAATGAAACACTGATCATTCATGTAAACTATGTAAATTTTAAATTTGGGACCGGGACCCGGGAATTCGAGTCCCGCCCGTGAAAGTCGGGACTCGGAAACAAAAAAATGTTCCCGATTCCCGAAAGTGGTACCAACTTTTCATTTTCGTTGTAGGTGTAATTGAACTTACAATTTACGTATGCAAGCTGTAGTAATCCATTTTAATGTATTTCCAATGATCCGAAAGTAGTGTTGTACTGGTACACGAACGCAAGATTCGTGTTCTGTAAGAAATATGCGGCAGACGAAAACACGAAACAAACGAAAGCTGTCCGATAAAATGTCATTTTATCAACAACAAAATTACACTTCGATCGCGAAAAATGAACCTGTTTTGTTTATATTATTAATGTCACTATCTATAGATGGCGATGTTCTTATTTTCATAAACTACTAACTATCACACTTACACATGCGCAGTTCATAACAAGATCGAATCACCGAGTCACGCGATCTTTTCCCACCGGTACTAGTAGCATTGAATTGGAGCAACGTAAAACTGGGTACCGCTGAAATGGCGACGTTTACTTCCGGGTTTTATTTGCGGAAATAACATGAAAAAAGCAACATTTGATTTTGATTTTATCGCAATAATCTTTGCTTTTCCTTCATTTTAGAATATTTTTGGTTGCAACAATGTATTAGTAAAAGTTTTGGTCTATAACAGTTCGAATTATAGTAATGCAGTAACAAATTCTCCATGTAAAAATTGAACTGTGTATACGAAACATCGGACCAGCAAACTTAGTAGTAGTGGACAAAAAGAACACAGCGCAACATCGAGCTAAGTCCGAGTTCGACACACGAATTTCACATTGAAAATAATAAAAATTAAAGGACATCGTCATTATTTTAAAAACATTTCTTACGGACTAGTGGTTTGGTAAGTCTGAAAATCTGTGTCAAAAAATGACAGCATTACAAGTTGCCATATTCGGCAGTCTAACACACATGACATAGTGTATGCAATGAAACATAAATTTTGCGTACGTGAACGGCACTCTCATATTTCGGGATTATTTTCGGGAATCCCGAGTCCCGCCCGAAAAAACAACTCGAGTCTCGGGAGCAATAATTCCCGAAACTCCCACCCCTAGTAAATATTGACATCAAATATGTCATATTCCAATAACAACAAAACTGACTGATTTATAGTTAGTTAAGCAACTTCAAAACACCCTGAATTTTTATACTCCCATTTGGGTAATCGGTTACGCCAAATTTTACTCGGGTAAACTTAGCTCGAGCGGGTATCTGGGTTCCCGGGTATTAGTCCCCGGCCTACCTATTGCAAGTCCAAACTTGTTTCGAAAGGTTTTCCTCTTGTATCTTAAACTGGTAAATAGATTTGACCATCTGACAGGACTTTCGGAAAGCAGTGCTAGACACTGATGAGGGTACCCTCTATAAATATGTCATAACTTAGTTGGCTATATCATTTTGAAATTGGAAAGCTTGCATGGCAAAAACATGTTTTATGGGTGGGCATTCTTTTCAAAGTAAGGTGGACTTTGGGCCTGAATGGCCTATAGTAGCCCTAAATTTCGACAAATTTAGGGGAGTTTGTCAGGCCTGTAAAACACATTGGCTTTTTTTCCTTTTTTTTTTTTGAGAGCAGGTGTCATCTTAGAGTAATTTTAAAAACTTAATTCATGAGTTTGGATCTTTACTAATTTTTGATTGATTAAAGTGAATTTTGATTTAAACTTTTTTTTACCTTATCGTTGTAATAATTGTACAATATTGTGCAACAATATTTTGACTATATAAAACACTCTTTTTGTATTTGATTATATTTAAATGTGTCAAATTTGGCAATGGATTTTGTTAGGCACATGTTACATTTTATTTGAAAAAACACATTGCTGAACTCTCCTGATGCTCTACAACTTACCAAGGCATCCCGAGTAGCACTACGGAGCATACAAGGCCTCGGGCCTGAACCTTCAAATCAAAATAAATTACCGAGAACCCCATTGAAACCCCACGAAAAATCGTTTGGCGGTGGTTCCTTGCCTGGCGTGTTTTCAGTAAAGGACGATTTTGAGCCAAAAGTGAACTTCGTACGCGACTGTTGTGTTAAAATAAAACACAAATGTATTCAAAAAATTTGCATACCTCCCGATAAGCTTCTCAAATCCGCCATCTTGTATCTTGTGACCAAATTTTATGTTTTTTACTGAATTTACAGCACAACATTTGCGCATCAATAAGTCAAAATGAACAACTAAACAGCCAAGACAATTATGACACAACTAAAATGAACAAAATTCTTACCTTTTTTCATATTCAGGACAAAACTGGCGTCATCTTACCAGCCTTGCCTAGACTCGAATATCTTCGCAATAACAACAAATTTAAAATTGTCACGCCACCACGCGCGCGCCGTTTTACCGCTGCACAGACCACGCGTGTGACACACTGCGCCAGTTGAAGTTGTACGATGTTACGCAACGCACACGCAGATAAAAGTGCATGGGGTCATGATCCCGTCCTTTACAGAGCCCACGCTTTGCATGCCTCAGGAAGTGGTCTAGAGATAATATCTGTGTCTGTGTACGGAGCATAGACTTTATGGACACACACCACTAAATAACAGCGTTCTGCCAGTACAGGGCATTACGGGAACTATGTTTTTTGGTAAATTTTCTTTATAATCATATTCTGTGGTTCAAATATAGTCAGACTGGTTGAAGTTTACCATGTTTATAACGTTGTTGAGAAATTTGAGAGCTAACTTTTAATGTCTCGAGAATTTTATAGCGAATTGGAGAAAATGAAATTTTGAGCATATCCTATGTTCATGGCGACCTAGCAAAAAATTATCACGGTTACCATATATATTTTTTTCACTTTGTGAGCTCTTCTAGATCATAATCTCAAAATAAATCTATGAGTTGAAGCAATCAGTCGCTTTATAGCCAAGATATCCCCCATGATCTCAAGGCTGTTTTGCATAGGAATGAAAAGGTGATCTATTCCTTGGACAAGAAACTTTACTCTTCTTGCTCCGTGGTCGGACAGTCATGTAAAGCTGTGGGTCCCCTGTACGAATAGACTCCTTCATGGGGTATGCATGTTATGCAAGTACTTGTGTCATTGATTGATATTTTATATGGTGTGTGCTCTTATTGAAGCACTCCTTTTCTACACTGCTTGCACTATTCATTAGAATGTTATAGCGCCCTCATAATTTAGGACTTACTCTTAGACAATCCTAGTTGATTTGTTCACAGATTTTTAAAGACAAATCTGTGATTTGTTCACTACACTTAAAGTTCAAATAGCACCCTCACTAATAAACAAGAGTTATTTTTAGCTGTTGTAATTTTTGGCTGGTGTCCAACTGGAAATAAGGATTACATTCCCTCAGCAGATTTGTATCTCGTGTTTTGTGTGTTTATTAAGTTACAATACTGCCATCTGTTGATTGGGGATAAAGAAGTTTGAAAAATCAAAAGAATATTGGTTTTATCATAGAAATGTTATAGTGCACAATTTATGGTTATGTTTTAAGAGTTATTCTGTGGCTTTTATGAAACCTCATAAGTTTGATCAAGTTTCTAAAATAATCAATACAGAAATTGCTAAAATTCAGAAAATTAAGTAGCCTTCCCCTTGTTTTATATACCAGGCTGACACAGATTAGGTAATAATAATATTACACGGCATTTAAATACGCTATTCACCGTAGTACCGTAGCGCTGGCCATTATTATTATTACCGCCGTACAAGGGAATTGTCATAACCAATTCGCCTTAAACTAGGCCATTTGCAGCCATGGCCATTGGCGCAGACCTATCAGCACTTAGGTTATAATATTCCCCCCTAAACAGCTCCCCAATATACTTGGGTCGTCGAGGCAAGTGTGATAAAGTGATTTGCCCAGATTCACAACACATTTTAGGTGTTTCAAGTGTTTTAGATTTTTTTTTCTCTTTTGAGTTTTACAAAAATCAGGTAAAATTAGATGTTTTTACCCAAAATGTATTAATTTAATCTTTTTTTCTTCAAATTCTTTTGAAAAGTGAAGAAAAACAATTTTTTTAAGATTTTCGTGTAATGTTAGGCCAATTTCATCCTTATATAAATTTTAATAGAAAATAAAAAAATTAACTGAACAACTGACTCTACTTGAAAGGTCCTCCCATCCAAAAAACAATGTTTCTTTTTTAACTTAAGGGTAATTTTTCATTTGCTTCCCTTTCACACTTTCATCTAACTGACCAATGTTCTCCATAAGACTCTCATACATGTATTAAATGTTTCTAAACTTTTTCTCAGCCTCTGTACCCACCCCCATTTGATTGTCCCCATAGACTATTAAATGTTCCAATGTAATCCGTTTAATGTCTTATGTAATCCGCTATATGCCTGATATGATCCGGCACTTTAATGGGGGAATTTCCTGCAATTAAAAGGACAAATTTGTGCGAAGAAATTGGTGTGCCAGTGAATTAGAGTCAGAAATCAAAATCTGGGATCCAAAGGCTGTATTTTTGTATTTTGTTGGAAGAATATGTTGTTAATGGATTGAATATGATTCACACCCACATGATACATCAAGGTGCAGTATTGTATCTATTAGTAAAATTGTGCCGTTCATGGAAAAAAAATGAATGGAGTATTGCCATTGAATGGGAACATTTTGTCAAAAAGACACAATCCTGCACCTCAATCAAGATTCAAGATTCAATTTTATTAAAACCAATTTGCAGCAAAATTGCTGAATAACATGGTATTTTTACACAAGTGATATTATACAAATAAACACTGACTTGAAGATCTCTGGTTAAAACCATGGGCCTGAAGTGACCAAAATTTAGCTATGTAACTATATTATTGTCACATGATAATAATTAATAATAATATTTGTAATGTGCCTTCTATGTAGGAAGTAAATTCAAGGCACAATTATTAAAGGCATTAGCCATCCATGATCCACTTTGGTATGAAAATTTGTGAAAACTTATTTGAATCAAGGAAAAATCTTAATAGAATCAAAACAAACAAACAAAATCATATCACTTGCTCTAAAAAGGCAATTTCAGCCAAATTTATCTCTTGGGGTTTTGTCAGGACATGTGTCAATTTTCCTAAAATTTGAGATTCTAAATGTATACTCTCAAAGTTTTTTTTCCTTTCAAAATCGGGTCATGTACGCCACTCTTAACGCGGGCGCCATCAGCGTGAGCTTAAAAAATTTAAATCAACAAATCACGCTCTGCAAATACGTGCTTAAATAAGTGCATCAGTAGGCAGACGGTCTTAACAACAAGCGTCGGAAACAAAAACCCTGCGAATGAAGAAAAACAACTCTGAGATAAACAATACCCTGTTGATTTTAAAAATGAACATTATTCTTTATGAAGGTTAAATACACTCATCAACATGAAATCTTCATTAAAATTTATATGTTAGTAACAAAGAAATTTAAATTTTAAGAATTTAATAATTTATTTCTAGAAGCACTATCACTGAATATTTCATTCATCCAGAAATTTCAAAGCACAAATAATCATCTGTTTTACTAAAAATGTTTAAGTTCAACAAGAATGGTTTGGGATATTATTATTTGGAAGTACTTTCTAAAAATGCAATAAAATCAGTAGGCGTTGAGGAAAGGTGAACTTCACTTTGGTGATAATGGCTAAATCCCTTTAATTCAGTAACAGTATGAAAATGAGAAAGTGGGGAAAAGTTTATTACACACAAAAAAAGAAACCATAAATTAATTTCATTTTGCTTTTCACTTTTTTACATTAGGCAAATTCCATTTAGCCTATACCAGATAATGCCTTGTGTTCAATGACCCATGTGTTCCCTATGGACCAACCTGAACAAAAACAAAACAAAACAAAAACAGACAAAAAACAAACAGACAAGTCTGGTCAAGACAGGGAAATATCACCTACACTTGTCGTTCATGATACTACTGGTCCAGACTGAGAAACATTTCCTTTTGGCCCCCTTTGCACCTCTTAAACTAGGCTATCATCAGGTAGACTCGGTCACACATCGCCACGGTAACACATGTTTAACCCAAATATCCATGATTTATAAATAAAAGACACAATATAAACACCTGCAACTATTGCCAAACAGAGGTCATCAGTGACCTCTTCGGAAATTGTTAGAACTTGATCAAGATCTGGCTATTTCAGTTGTTTGGCAGTGTGCCCCGTGTAATTATATGAAAGAATGACTAGGCATTTCAAAACATGTGTTTAATTGTATCCAATATTATTATTCAGGCACTCTTCTTATTTTAATCAAGAAAAAAAAATAATGCCACTTAGGTAGGGGTGGGCTATAAAAGGGTGATGTTTCAAATCATTTTGTCCTAACTCTTGTTTGATGCAGCTTGATCTCCTGAACATTTTAACACCAATTTTATCAAAATTGGCCAAAAAATAAAAAGATGCCGCCCAAAAATCCAAATTTGGGGGGGGGGGGTCTGAAAATGATAAATCTGTCAGTTTCTGGAATTACATACCACATTTTAGCAATGGTTTGATCATTTATTATGTTTTTGAGGTCAATAAATCCATTGTGCTTAGTTTCGTTATGTTTCGATTTTTCATAAAATTTGACTTTTTATGTAAAATCAAGCCACGAGAGCGCTTTCTCAGCCAAGTCCGAACCATGCGCATTTCGAGAAATTTTTTGATGTAGAATTGAAGATAAGCCATATTATAGTATATTCTGAAAATTTCAGCACATAGCAATTTTTCGTTTGGTCACGGTGCCAATTTTTATAATTTGGCAATGTCCCTATTGAAAATATAGGGTGAAAAGTTCGTTGACCCCCACACAAGCCTATGGCACAAAATTACGTAATGCTATGTTCCAATTAAATGGGTGCCACAGCGAAACCGTTTAGTTTAAAGAGCTCAAATTTCCTGAGTAAGTACTATCAATTATTACCTTTAGAATAAGTTTTGAATGATCGCAATCGGAAAGCGCATCTGCCTTTAAATGGCAAAAGTGCCCTCACAGTTGAATTTGACCAAAAATGGCTATTTTTACGAAAACGGAAGGTCTGACAC
This sequence comes from Ophiothrix spiculata, assembly GCA_000969725.1. Classification (NCBI taxonomy): domain Eukaryota; kingdom Metazoa; phylum Echinodermata; class Ophiuroidea; order Amphilepidida; family Ophiotrichidae; genus Ophiothrix; species Ophiothrix spiculata. The sequence continues at coordinate 10,102 of JXSR01S003584.1, forward strand.
TGCTAGAACATTTACAAACGGATTCTGTGACCTCAAATACATATAGATAGACACCAACATGGCTAAAATGTTGTATATAATTACAGTAATTGACATATTTATCATTTTTAGACTCTTCCACAGACCCCCCACCCTCACATTAGTTTTTTGGGCGGCACCTTTTTATTTTTTGTCCGATTTTGACAAATTTGGTGTCAAAATGTTCAGGGGATCAAGTTGCATCAAATAACAGTTACGACAAAATGATTTGAAACATCACCCTTTTTTTCCCCTTGTATAGCCCACCTAGACTATTGTAGTACTTCATGGTTTACTAGTCTTTGAAAATTTCACCAGCATAAACTTCAGATTATTCAGAACAAAATAATTTAAGGTTCATTCTAAATCTGGATTCTAGAGATCATGTTGGTCAACAGCAGTTCGACACAGTCAAATTATTGAATGCCCAAAATAGGGCCAGACAACTGAGACTCAACCATATGTTTAACATTTTTCATTCTTTGGGTCCTTCTTATTGTAGCCATAACTTCGCTAATATTTCTAATATTCACTCACATACCAAAGATAGGCACTTTAATATACCAAGCATTCATTATTTTATCAAGCCATTTTAGATTGGAATAAGTTGCCAAGTCACATTAAATCCACTTTTGACAAAGTATCATTTAAGTCTGCTATGAAAAAAACCTTGCAGGGGATTTCGTGGTGTAACCCATGGGGCAGCTACCTATGTTCATTCAATTTTCGCCTTCGTTTTGAGTCCCATTATCCACCAGCGACAAAAATATGCCAATTACATGAATTGTCTTTACCGGGTTGGGCAAGGCAGAGCATGTCAGCTACTAATATTTCTGATATTTCATTTCATTTCATGTTTATTTGAAATCGTTGGACTATGAATGCACCATTACAATGCAAACATAGCAAGCAAAAAAAAAAAAAATACAGTAAGACAACAAACACCTAAATGTCAGGATAACCCATAAAGTTTGGCTATTTAAGCAAACTTATTTCCAATGGGGTTCCACAAAAAAAAAAGCAAAAGACGGACAAAACAGGAACAAGTTATTTTCTAAAAAATCCCCAGTAACTTCAGTTCTCAGCGAGACAATACATCACAGCAGAATTAATTCTTAAGGTTGCGTACCGAGATCGCTAGGCACGCAGTAATTATAAGCGTTTCACAGTCAATGTGTGTCATGGCGTTTGTACACAGAGCATGCATGACGCAGTCTTCTTTTTGAAAAAAAAAATAGATGAATTTTGGTAATGGTTTTTGCGTATTTCATGATGTTGGAGGCATATTCATGAAATAATGCTGCGTAGTTTATGACGTTGGCAGATTTTTGACCATATTTGGCCCCTCATTACGTCGGCTATGTCTCGGTATTCGTGAAAATAACACAGTGAAATGTGTGACGGACTCAAAGAGAAGTATTCATATCTTTGAGTTTGATATCTATGGTCGGGGTGCATCAATCACATGACACAATTCTTGCCCCCAGCCTGGCTTGCAATATTCTGACAGCGATACGCCAATCATAGGAATGGTCCTGAAGAATGTGATTGACGATTTATCAATATAAGCCAGTGAAATTGAGAACAGTACTTCAGGTCGCAATATCGTAAATCAATGCACGTAGTGACGCTAGTGGCAAATTTGCCAGTTTTTAAACCACAGAGGTGGAATAGGTCATTAAATTATATTTATATAGAAATAATACGGGACTATGTTTTATTTTGTTTTTATGCTAATTAGTTAGTTTTGAAATAGTTGTGAATGTGTAG